>JAPYZB010000107.1:0-30127 GCA_030522745.1 Eupelmus kiefferi | reverse complement strand
TGCAACACGGGAGTAAAGTCGATTATTCCCTCGGGTGATTACTGCCCTCGCTCCGCTCGGGCAGCAAACCTACCCGCGGGAATAATCTGCGACTTTACTTCCTTGTTGCATAATGTACTATTATGGATTCATTACCGGGCTAGAAAAGAATGTTCTCGCCTTCTTAATATTATCTGGACTAATGGACTATGGACTCAAAAAAATGAATTTTCTGTGCATCAATATTAAAAAATAGTGTTCATCATACGTCGGAAGCGATTTTCAACCTCAGGTGATGAAGCAACACTCGAACTGATTCCGACGGTACTTAAGTATGCAACGATCAACCTTCGCAATTCGCATTTTCCGGCCTTATGATACATAATTCTAATAAGATTTCTTTTGTAAAACTAATTTTTTCAGAAATTTAAAGTTTCTTATAACGTTAAGAAATAAACTAATAATAAAAAGTAAAATACTTGAATTTTTTTAACTTAAAAAAGTTTTAATTTTGATTTATAGAAAATTTCTAAAAGACATTTACATAAAGTTGAAACATTTGACAGAAATTTTAGTTTTTCTTGGTTAGTTGTTGCAATATTTTAAGTCTGAATCAAGTGTTATTTAAATATTTAGGTAAAATTTTTATAAAAAAAGAAAATAATTTTAATTTTTTTGTATTAGTTATCAAAACAGTAATAATTTTTTAATCATAATACATTCGAAATTAAATTGTTTACATTATTATTATTTTTTTTTAATAATTTATAAGTTTACAGAGTATTTAAACATTTAATTTAATTATTTATTAGATACGAAATATCAACACTAGCATAATGTATAAGTAATTTACTAATTTAAAAAACATCTTCTGATTTTTCAAAATTCATATCTATTTTCTATTATCGATGTAAATGAGAAAATGGATTTTGTTTGATATAAATAATAACTATTAAAAAGAAGTTTTTTTATCAAAGGTACAAAAAGTCTAAAAAATACGGAAATTTTAAAAATGCGAGCTGCTCTTGTTCATATTTGTTATTTAGTTTTTCATCACTCTAAAATTTTCAACTATATTATCACTACTTAATTTTGCTTTTCAACTATTTAATTATGGAAATAACTTTAAAAAAATATTAGTGCTTTGTTCATTCATACTTTCTCTATAAATAATAGTTATAAGTAACATCTTCAACGTATCTATATTTCTAAATTGAGAAGTCTGATTGAATTTTTTAAAATATAAAATTTATTTGATCAAAATCAAGAAATTTTATCAATATAAAATTAATAATTTTTACTATTTTAAAACTTAAATGTTTTTTTTTTCAAATTTGACACTAATTCTGTGGGCTCTCGATAATCCGATAATCCAGAACTCAAATCTTTAATAATAAAACCGTTAATACTTACGTGAATAACTTATTTGTTGATTGCAATAGGTTTAAGTTGAAATATTTATCATATAGTAATCAAAAGTTTTTGACCAAAACTATTTCATTCATTCACTAAGAACTTGAATCATTGAAAGCATCAATAAGCAAGTGGTCTCGTCTTCACCAAGATCGACTACACTACTGAAGGACTCTTCACGATCTAAGTTATCAGTCGTTTTTGACCACGATTTTCATGTTAAACGGGTCCGCCGAAAACAGCGCGTCCGCTCAGATAACAGCAGGTGCACGCAGACTCGAAGCGAGTGTTTAATGTGGCATTAACCGTTTAAATTTATTAGGCTTTCGTCATGCTACCATTGTGTGTTTATTTCAAACACATACACATACACGTACGTACGCACACATCTAAGCATCTTTGCCAAATCGTCGCCACTTTGGCTCTTACGTCGCGATTTGATATCTGACGTACTCCGCTCGCACAGATACGTAATTTCAAATAAAAATCGTAACAAAAGGACGTTTAATTGCCCACAAGCACACAGGCTGTATGTCTCTGGTATATGAGTAAGCGTTTATCAAATAATCGAGCTAACCAAATGCGAGAGGGTAATTCATAATTCATCGGGACAGACTTGGTTGTACGGCCGGTTTGCCGTGTACCGAGAGCGAGATTTTAAGTTGTGAATTTTTCCTAATGCTCGCTATTTAGAATTGGATACAGACTGTCCCGGCTCGCTATCTGTGTTTTTGCTACGTTTTCATTGTTACTACAAATGTGAATGTCTTGTCTCGCATGATTCATAAAAAATGACTTAATTGACGTGATTTATACTATTTACAGGAAACGGAGTTTTTTTTAAACTAGATAATATGTTGAACATTGAAACTTTTTCTGCGTAGGATATAAGTAATTTAGAATATTTTTTTAATTTAAAATATTTATTAATATCTATAATATGTTTATTAATATCTTGCAAATAAAGTTCTATATAATTTCACATTAACATATGTACAGTCATTAATTGATAATAATAAATAAGTGATATTTAATAAATTAATTATTTTATATTTTGGTTTCATGAAAATTGCAAATGATTTGAAAATGTTGGAATACATAAATAAATATTTAAATAAGCGGAAAAGTCTAACAAAAGTCATTTTAATCATTTAGTAAATACGTCATTTTAATTAAGAGTGAATTGAGATATCACGAATCATCAGTAGTTATACATTGGAAATTTTTTAGAACGCTTCATTATGGATTCGTCGTTTTTTTATGAATCAAATTAAGTGTATGTTTCAAGATAATTAGCTTTTATTTAATGTTTCTTAGTCTAAGTAACGTATTACATTTAAGGTTTGATTGATTATATACATTTTATTTAGTCAGCCCAAAAGAACTTACAAAATTATTCTAGAAGATGTATTTATTAAGAAGGAAAAATGTTTCTTATATAGAAGCGCAAATAGTCTAAATATAGATGAATTTGAAATAGAATGAATTTAGATAAATATTGACTTAAGTGATGTCTTATATCTGTACACGGAAGACTTAATTTATGCTAACAAGATATTAAAACTGAAATAAAAAATTGGCGTCGAATTGCCGGAAAGTTTTCCAGAATTAATTACGAGTAAATATTATGCGATAAAGCATACAAGGTTCTACCGTAAAATGTTTGTATTCAGTACATGGCAATTATCTAAGTTGATTGAAATTGTGATTATGATACATGGATTATAAACTGTTTGTATATTCAACAATATATTCAACTGCGGGACGTATTATTGTAATTCATTAATTATACCATTTATATTTCATGAATATTACTGTAATAAAATCATATTATAAACTCTCTCATTCATATTCCTTTATAGGGATTTTAGTGAATTCCCTTTAGCAACCTTTTCCCAAAGATAGCAGCACAAGCATCAATGAAATTCAAAAAATGATTTATCATTATTGTAAGTTAGAAGTTGAAAACGTTCATTTTTTTGCTTTATAATACATTTAATAGTTTGCAGTCTAAGAATCCAAAAATTGTGAAATATAAGATTAGTTAGCAAATTTCTTTATCAACTTTTTTATCTCTACCAAAAGCTTTTGCCTTAAATTTTAAAATCTGCTACCCTGACTTTCTCCATTAAGATTTTATTATTTTTAAAAACTGCGTTTTAAAGTAGAATCACGTGTTTTTTGACAAGATTTATACCACATTTTTCTTTATCGTAATTGTCACAGCTTTGTCAATACTTCGAAATTACTTTTTATGATTTCGTCAGGAAGTAGAAATTGTTATGATTACACTTGCAAATTAAATTTTAATTCTTTACTCGCATAAATATTTAATAATAAATCTGTATTGGAATTATATATTCGCATGGTCTAGATATTTATTATTCCATCGGCATCACAGTTAATCTGTTAGAGCGAGTCTAGGACAAGCCCATTCATTATTCAGAACATTTTCGAATACTGCATTTATAATAGTAGTCAGTCATTGACTATAGTTAAAATAGTATAAATGTTGGTCATTTAATCAATAATAAAATAATAAAATGCTTCTTTTTTCTGACCTTCCTTATTTAAAATCAGATATTGGTCCTTGAATAAGATCATGACATCTTCTGGTTAAATATCGATTATTTTTATATTGACTCTCGACGTTATAGCTCAGTAAACGTTGCATCACATTATTTAAAAAATGTAAATATATTCACTGTTCTTATCAATTCTTTGTTTCTGTAATTTTTATAAATTTAATTTCCTCTTTTTTATTAAAAAAATAATACAGAAAATTAATAAAAAAAAGTAGTTATGTACCCTAACATTATTTATCAATTTATACACTGTAAATTTGTTTGTGCTCTAAGAATATTCAATTTCAGTTTATTGAATTTTTGTGTTAATATTTTATTCATATAATTCTAAATTCAACAAAAACTTCGTACATTGAATTTACTTTCATGTAACATTTTGTTTAATTCCAACGTTTTTCGAAAATACACACTATTCAAATATTTTTGTTTTAAACCATACTGATTAAAATTAACATATGACCCATCATTCATTTTGACATACGATTATGTTATAATTTATAATAAACTGTTCTGTTAAATGTGACGTAAGAAAATTCAGAGTGCCCTCTAATTTTATACTATTTAAGGATAAACTTTTAATAGTAAGAAAGATACGATCAATCATCTTACCTTCAAATTTTTCCGATGTGCTCCACGATTTTTCTCTGTCTTTGAGAGCTTGAACAATTTTCTATGCAAAAAGCCCTCAAATCTTGAGCTATTTCCATCGTATTCGGAAAGCATCTTAAGAAAACTTCGTAAACTGAAGCTTGCGCTACCGAATTGTAACTAAACTTTATTGCACTCTGAAATGCATGCTAACGTGTAGCCTACTTGCGTCATACTTTCTAAAAAGGAATAACTAATACGACATCCCTCAAACAAGCCACCAACATTACAAAATTAGTTTTAGCTAAGTAGTGCTGCTCCCTTCACATTTTAAAAATTCGCGTGATCCACCCACTACACATGCGCATATATCAAAAACGTACCATTCCAGCTAATCATTCTCTTTGCCGTTTAAAAATGCAAAGCCCTCAAACGTAACAGAACCGCGCATATTCCTACCTGTGCTGCACTTGACGAAAAGCTCAGACGCAAAACAAAGCTCCCGCACGCAATTCTTGCCTGTACATTCGCGAAATAGCGAAAACAGAAGAGAAAGCTAGCAAGAGAGAGAGAGAGAGGAAATACGCACAGCAAAAACAAAAGAACGCGCGCATCGAGCTTTCCCGAGCGCAAAGTAATGGAATGCGAATATACACGGATGCAGCGCGGCAAGCCTCTATGCTATCCGTCGAGATCAGCGCTGATACATATCCCCCGCTGTCGCGCCCTTGCGCGCATACAGCCCCGTGCGCGCGCTTCTCGAAATGCAGAGTGAGAGATTCTTAAAGAAGGCGCGCGCTCGCTCAGCTTCTAGTTTGGCCTAGAAAGAGGCGCAGTGCGTGTGTCTGCATATTCCCATGGAGCTTGCAAGCTCGCAAGCGCGCGGCTCGACGTCCCACTTCTTTTAGCACGCGCTTTTCATGCGCCGGGACGTGAATCCGCGCGCGCGAGCTCTGCATACAGGCGACACAGGGGGGGTTGAGATAAGGACGAATGATATTTGACTAAGAGAGGAGGCTGAGCGCCAGGTAGGGGCCGGGCATTACGATGGACTCACGAAGTGGTCTCGGCATAATGAGCGCCTGGGCTCTGCTATAGGGGTATGTTGCAAGCCTCTTCGGGCGATTGTCTGAGCGCGCGGGCGCTGTGCTCTTTAACATTTTTTATTTGACGTAGACTCGTCACCGGCTAAGGGCCACTGCCTGGACTATTTTCTCTTTTCTTTTTTTTTTTCTCTGGATGCTTGTCTAATTTGCTCGAATGTTTCTCTAAAGGGCAATTAAGCTCCGCAATTTTTTTTCGGGCGCCGAGCTTGGAGTTTTTATTAAGTTTATTATCTTTATGAATGAGACTTTTTTTATTATTTTTAACTTGGTTTTGAAAGGAAATCCGTTCATTATGCTTTATTTGTGGAACTGATGTAAATACGTATATTGTTGAAGTAACTTTCAATTAAGATATCGAATCTTTTTTGCATAACGTTCGATTAATTACACGAGAAACGTTTTAAAATAACGATTTATGCAGTTATGAACGTACTATAAAGAAACTTTTAAATGAATATTATTAAAAGAAAACATTAGGGATATAAAATTTTAACATCAAAGCTTTGCTCGTCTGGATAGAACCAACTTATTCTACTGAAAGTTTTTAAATGCATGGGCTTTATTTTATTTAATCATATTATAAGAAGTTTTTATCTATATTAATTACGTACATAAAATATTTTATATTATTCACTTTTAAATGACTAATGGCCATAAACTTTGTTTAATAAAGATTTTTAAATTACCTTATACTTAAAAATGGAAAAGGAATAAAATATTATTCATATCCTATCTGTCAAGACTCAATAAATTAAAACTCATCCGTATATAAAATACTTATGAATATTTATTTAGAATATATTAAATTTCTATTGGACAAGCTACAGAATTATATGTAACATTTCCGTTTCTCCCGTTATGATTTAAATGTAAAATACACAGCTCTTATGTAATTTCTTTAGTATTTTTAATCTGTTACTTTGAAACCAAAGAGTATAGGTATGACGGGATCAGGCGCGTGTAATGGATTCGCTGATTTCAAATATTGAAATTAATTTTAAACAAAGCCTATTGTGATCTAAGCGTATGTATCTTATTTCAATAACGAGCTAAGTAACACATCACCATGTCATAGGTATTTAAATCTCAGAGAATCAATGATGAAATTATCAGTATTAGGATGTCCAAAAAGTCTGGAAACACCTGACACATAAGGTACGGTGTAAGCCAGACTTTTTGAACACCCTGTATACCTGGTATTGGTATTGGTATATATATGAATACTGAAAAATGTATATCTCATATAGATACCACAGAATTCAGCATGAATCACAGACGCGACGCACTCGAACTACAATACTTGCATGCTAAGCAGTAAAGCTAAGCAGTCGTATGTAGAGCCAAACAACCCTCATAGCAAACTGTCACGTACATACATGCACGCGCAATGTTAATATCATTTTAGCCGTATAATCGTCTTAAGTTTCACCTGTTCCTCAGTATATATGCCTAATATGATTAACTGACTAAGCCCGAGTTTAATTTTAATAGAACGTTAAAATTATCACATAATTATATTATTTTTTATAAATATATTTTTTATAAATTTAATTAAAAATGAGAAGTATAAAAATGATTCATTAAATGAGTATATTCGAAAATTATTTATATAACTTTAATAAATGAAGAAGTTCAGAACACTTACAATAGCCGTATACTCAGAGTTATGTATTTTGAGTAACTATACAGATATTTATAATGATATATAAGGCACTCGAAGAAGTTAACGTTTTCTTAGATTTAAATATTTCTAAAAAATAATGTGTTTAAATAAATTGAATAACTTAAAATAAACTTTATACATTTCAGATTACCTTTCTTTCTATCTTCAATACATTTATGAGAAACTTAAGTTATTGATGATTCCAGTTTTATTTTTAAGAAATATTGAAAAAAAAACATTATTTTTTAACCCTTTTTCATTTGACCTAGAACAATTTTATATGCATCTGTATTTACATAATATTAAACTAAAAAAAACGAGCTTTCATTTGCTTTAGCAGAATTAAAATATTCTGCTTTAGTCTTCTTTATTATTATAACGTTTCGAAAAATTTTCCATCTTTCTTTTTAAGTTTAAATAATAATAATTATGAAAACAAAAATTTCTAAATAATTCTTACAGTACTTATCTGAATTAAGGCTAATAAAATAATTTACCTTGTTGACATTAAATAAAAACATCATAAACGTCGTATTATTTTTCATGGTGACGATACAATTTTAAAACTTGACTTACTAAAACAAACACAAACAGAAGATAAGCATGATTAAAAAGATTATATAAAAGTAAAATAATAGTAAATTACGATACAAGTGGCATAAGTAGCCCTTTACGTCACAACGTGTATTAGTCTAAACGTCGTACCAGGAAGTACGACTTATGACACAAGTATCATACTAATACGAATGTCCATTATACGATACAAGTGTCATAAGCAACACTTTTTGGCATGGCTAACCAAGAGTCAAAAAGCAGCGACAGCGCCAACGCTGTGCCAAAAAATACCGCTTAAGACACGCGTATTGTATACTATTTATTATAACACACTGTAGCATAAATCTACACTCATACATCACGCCTATCCGTGCCGTAATTAGTTAAGGATTGTATAGTGCTGTATAGTGCTTAGATGTCATTTAGTTCATTAGTATCAAATATTTTCATGGTAGAAAGGCTTTTTTCTTAAAAATTGAGGATGTGTAAGAATTTCATGCAAAGTCATGGTAAATGATATAATTTTCAGTTCTCAATTATTCAATTTTGCACTCGTCAATTTTGCGCCGTAAAAATTAAACTGTTTTCCAGAATTTCACAATTTATTATTGAACCGTGCGTTCGAATCAAGAGAAAAATTATTTTAAAACTATTTTTCTTTATTTATAAAATGCAGTTTTAACTTTTGTTACTTTAATTTTTCTTATCATATAATAAAATGTTATTGTTTTTGTATATTAGTGCTATCGTGATCAAGTTTTTGTGTTGGCGTTTTGTGGTTTATTGTTTCATTCTTTAGCTTATAGAGATCACTTTTTAATAATCCTATCATAATCGATATCTTCATCGATTTTCATTAACTAAAAAAATGTAATCAAATCGAAAATAAATAAAATGTTAATTTGTGACTGATCAATAATAAAACAATAATAAAACAAATCAAAATAATTTAAATTTAATAACTAATTTCCATTCAAGGTAAAATTCTTAACTACAGCTATCAAACATTAAACAGATTAAATAGCTGTATTACAAATAATTATTTAATGCATTACGAAATTTTAGTTTACGTCAAATACATCAACGGTACCGTAACTTAGGAGCTGTATTCTTGCAGGGCAAGTTAAAAAGAAAATCGCATAGAGATCAAATTATTCGAAAGTCCCTGTAGCGTAGAACATCGGATAATTTAACGCAATTACCGCTAATTCCAATTTGTCACCAAGTAATCTATATGAGTGCGTGCAACTTTCGAGAAGAATACGGAATCGAAGCCATTGCAAACTGGGTCAACCGTAGAGAGAACTTGAAGTCCCGGGAGAGTACAGGAGATATTGGATCGGCGCATTGTTATCAATCTGAATGGCTGACAAATTACGATGGGCAAAGCTGCAGCTGCGATATTGCTGGGAGAGGAAACATCCGCGCGCCTGTGTATTCAGTTTTTTAAAACAAAAAGATATAAGCTTGCGTTATTCGTGGTTTAATTAAATTTTTGCACCTATTGTTTCAGCACCACAGTTATCCTTTGCGGGAGATCAACGGAAGAGGGTAATTAACGACGCGATCTACAAATAACTCGTTTATATAATATATTTCATATTAAAGAAAATTGTTTTGCTCTTTATTTTTTTTTGGTTTGTTAAGCACCATTTTTATTATTAATGTTTGTTTTTTACAAATATTTAGTTATTTTTGTACTGTCTAACTACATTGACTTTGAATTGCTGAATTTATAAAGCTAAAAAAATGATTACAAAAATATGTTAATTTTAAAAAATGCTTTAATATTTCCGTAAATAAATATTTATTTTAATTTACTATGTACAAGTGACTCACATTTTCTTTAAAAATATTTACAACTTTATCTTTAACATGAATTATAATTGTTAATTAAAAGTCTGTTACACGGCCCTTCCTTTCCCAATCGCCAAAACGAGTTGGTTCAGGACCTTTTGGTCCACCTTGCTCCCCTGTCACTGGATTAACATTGTTTGGGAATGGCTCCAAGGGCTCTTTCTCTTGGTATGGATGTTGTCCTTCTTCATATTCTTCAACTTTGTCTATAAACAAAATGTAAAGCAATTTTTAGTAAATAAATTGTTTTAAAGATAAGCATTAAATAGTGGAAAAATAATAAAGATAACAAAATAAAGTTTTTTTATAAACTTTCAGATTATAGATTTCTAAAGCGAGGATAAACCCTTAATAATTTTAGAAAGATATGAATTCTTTTTTGATTTATTTGTTTATTATACTATATTAAACACTATTATATTTAAAGATTATGTAATTTAGAAGAATCTTGTGAAATTGTATTTAAATACTATATTTTCATAAAATTTACATTTACGCAAGAGAAAATACAATTATACAAACTTAATGGAGCTTTCGCCCGTAGTATATTGTCGGGCATTTTTTCTGCTTTTGCTTCTTTTGGTATTATACCTCCTAAAAAGTATTTTAAATATAAATATATTAGTTGATAGATATACAGTTCCTTAAATTTAAAAATAAACAAATAAATTGTACTAACCCAACGGATTAGATTGTTGAAGTTTTTTTCTAAACTCTTTTAATCGACTAGATTCCTTATTTTCTTCACCTTTGTCTGATGTTGAATGCAATCTAACATTTGCTACAATATTGGTAAATACAGTCTATTACAATGTTTATTAAATACACTATTCAAGTATAATTAAATTATTAATATATTTACCTATATACAATTCACTGTAATTGTTGCATAGTGCTCGTTGAGTTATTCTTAACATTTTTAATTATTTATAGAATTTATTGCAAAAGAAACTTTTTAATTATTTTCCTGCAAATAAAAGTTTTGAGGTTAGAAAAATGTTTTACTCTATTTCTAGTTTAAAATAAAAAATAAGATACTGACAACTACTGTCAATGGTTTATATTAACATTATTTAAAAAATCAAATATTAAAAATTATAAGAAACAATTTTAGAACAAAGTAAAAGAAAGCAACAAGTTTAAAATCTTATATTGAAAATAAATAATACTAGTTAAAAAGCAAAAAAATGACATTCATCCTATACAAATTACCTTAATATTTACTAATTTTTATATCTTTTTAATACTTGAAGTTTATTTAAATTTCTTTTCAGTTTTCACTATTTACATATAATCAGCTGCAAACTGCAACACCTTGCAATATCATTTTCAGCGCTGCTCAGCACGTGGTCATATTTGGAACTAAACAGTAAAGACGCGCCGACAACGATTAACTATATATTCTTCAACAGTTCAACCTGAAGTACAAGCTAAAAGTTAATTTTTACAAGCTCTTGTTTCTATCCTTCAAATAGAGGATTTGTCCATCTAACATATTTAAAAAAAATTGATGTTAAAAACAATATCACAATAAAAATGCTGAGGTGCAACATTATTATTCAAAAATTAAAATTTCCAATAAGAACTTTTGCAATTGGTAAATATAAACTATTTTTTAAATTTAATTACTATGATTAGAATTTAATATTATTTATGTTTTAGGTTTTCCTAAAAATGCAGAAAATACTTCAGATTCAGATTATAAACGTGAATCTCCAAGGATGAAAAAATTTCATGAACAACTAAAATTAGAAAGAGTGCCAAGTATGTATATGTTATCAACTAAAATAATTTAATTATTTTGCAATGCTATAAAAAAAAATTAATAATTTTACTTTTTAATTTTAAATAGGAGTTGGCCCTTCAATGCGATTTGTTGATCTCGTTTTAGTTGACACTGACCAAAAAGGTGAACTAATACCGAACAGTGAAAAAAATCCAACAAAATGGGGAGACTGGCAACATGGTGGACGTGTGACCGATTTTTGAAAAGGAGAAAATAAGTAATACACAATTTAAATCGATGTTAAAAATGTATTTGAAAAGTATTAAAGAAAATTATCTATAAATTATTATTAATGCAGTTTCTACCATCATTCGCATTATAGATTAATGACTAACAGTAGCACTTTCGATTGCATATAATTCCATTTTTTAATTTCTTTTCTATTTTTTTATTTTGAAAAAGACTGAACAAAATTCAGTTCTTGAAACATGGATAAACCCTGAGATGCGTTTGTGATCACTACTTATAGTAAACTATGAACAGATTCACAAATACCACATAACGCGATACATTAACTTAATCTTACAAAAGAATATAAAGTCATGTATATCTGTATAAATCTTCACATTTCATACTTCAAGTCATACTTTGTCGCTTTTATGCATATTCACACGATGGGAAAGATGAACGCAATTTACATGTATACAACGATCGAATATACATTTCTCTTATTTATTTAACACAAATTATATATTTAACTATTTGACTCGTCGTTATAGTTAGATTATGAATGAAAAATGAGATTTTTGCTGATAAAAATTTATAAACTAATTTTTCTTTTATGCCAAATAGTCGAAAAACTCTAAAAGTTTAATTACGTCAGTCTTTCTTCGCCATCTGAACTCAAAAATCTGCGATGAATCCAAATACATCGAGCGGCAATTCTTTTAAACGAAAATCTAACATAAAAAACTAATAATATACAAACTACAGCGTCTTGTTAATGGCTAAAACATCACGCATCATCATATTTCTTAGAGTCCATAAGGCATTCACAACATTTCCGTGGTTGCCCACACCGTTACCTAGCCACTCGGCAGGTAACTTTGAAACTTCAGGAATTTGCGTGTTCTCAGGTGTTGCAGCCATCTGTTTGTCCCAATTTGATATGTACCTATTTTCTGCCGTTAAACCTTCGATATACCTGTGTAACAAAAATAGTTTCAATTACTTTAGATTTCTAGCATAAATTCAAATGTTTTTATTTTTGTTAAACTAAAACTCTAACTACTTCTAACTAATTCTTAAGAATTTAATAAACTCAAATATTATTATTATTCAAAAGTTAGATTCTAATCAAACTAATTTTACTAAGCAAGTCAGTTTTTACCTCAAATATGCGTCCGAATGCAATACACGACTTGGGCGAGGAGGGACTGCAACAAATAAGGGTTCAGGTTGCTTAGCGGCAGGTACATTATTTGTTTGCGTGGCGGCAGCTGACGTTTCTGAAAATTTATTTTATTTATTAAGCTAATATAAAATTAATATTTATTTAATAAAAAATAAATAAAAAACATACCCGTTTCCATTGGAGCTAACGTCGTCGACCCCTTTGCAGGAACGAAATTTCTATAAAAGAATTTATGCATATTAATATAATAACCAGAAGTATATTCAATATATAAAATATTAATATTGTATTACGCACTTGCTCCTATCTGAGGGGGCAATAGCTCGACCGTTTGACTTAAGTATATGAACTTCTTTAACGTGTCTAGCAAGCCTTTGTACACTTGGAAAAGGAGGCACATTTTTTTTCATTCGACCACAACCACGCCATTGACACTGATATTCCACGTCTAAAAAGTAAATAAAATTGTAGATAAACTTAATAAAAAATATATTTTTTATATCCTTTGAAGAATATCAATAGGTAATGTTGAAAAATTGTCATTAAAACTTGATAATGTCCTTAGCCTATGATTTATGCAATACTGTACACTGCTGTACTGTGAAACCAATATAAAATTTTCAAAACACGAGTAATAAAATTACCATTATTGGAATTCGCAAAATATGTTTGAACATGACCGGTTTGCTCGGCTACACTGTGTTCAATGCAGTCAGCCATATCTTCAAATTGCCAATCACAAGTTTCCCAACAACATTCGTAAACTAAATCCTGCAATGAACCAGCTGATCCTCTAATTGGTCCGCTCTCTTCATTTACTTTATTTGCACGCTCTTCCCACATTGACTTTTCTACAGGAGGTAACTTTCGCCACTAAAATAAAAAAGATGTATAAGTTATAATTTTAAAATCGATAATTAATAGTGCATTACGCAACAAGGGAATAAAGTTGCAGATCATCCCCGTAGACGGATTACTACTTGAGTGTAGCAAGGGATGTAATCGTCTGAGGGAATAATCAACTTTACTTCCGTGTTAAATTTACTTTTTTATTAATACATTAATTTCGTGTGGGTATATATATAAAAATAATAAAAAACTTCAAGTTATTCTATTTTCCAAATTTGCGAAATATAAAGTACTTTATTTTCCGTAGATGAGGGAATAATATACCATTTTATGCCTGTTTTCGGGGCAATAACGTAGTCATTATAGTCGACAATATAAATTCAATTACACTATTTTTCTTCAAAAAAATATTAGTAGAGAAAAATACAAATTTTATTTTACAAATCAATTCCTTAATTTGATATTAGAAAACAGTCTTACCTTAATAATGTTAAATTTTATGTATTTAAATAACTTTATTACTTTATTATAACGCAACTTCACAATTTCCAAATACTACTCAAGTAGCAAATTAGAGCTTTCATAAATCTTTTTAATATTAAACAAAACAATAAATTCATAAAAAATAATCTAAATAATCGGAGAAGTCACACAAGATAAATATATCTAAATCATAAGTTTAAAAATGAATAAATTGTTTAAAGATGTATAAATTAAAAAAAATACCTCGTTGCCAACCAATCTGCTGATTTCTCCAAAGGTCGAATCTGGATTATTTTGGGTCACTGTCGTTCTCATTTTACTCGAATACAAAATATAGCCCGTAACTAATTTTTTACCGGTGTTTTTCTAAAAAGGAGAAAATAAACGTAATTACAATGTCTCTGCCAGTGACCGTGTAGCTAGATAATAGAGCCGACTGCGCACACCCTTATACAAAATTCTTAATAAAACTAAATTTTGGTTTTTAAATGGTGCAAAAAACGATTTGAAAAAAAATTGTATGCTGGCATATTTCTTAAAAAAAACTTTTGAAGTAATGAATAAATAATAATTGTAAAAAAAATATGTACATGAATGGAAAAAAAAATATATTAAAAAAGATTACTATAGGTGAATGGTCGGTGGAGTGCGTGTCGTATTCACAGTATGAGAAACCAGAAAAAAAATTGCAAAAAAATTAAGCATAATGATGAATAATGATGGATCCACGGATAAGGCCTACCTTTTTGGATGATACGGGCGTTTGGCTGTTGGAGAGCACCGGTTGAGCTTCCATGGAACCAACCGATGGTGGAGCATCCAAGCTGTCCTCACCCACTCCTACTCCCACTCCTAATCCCACTCCCATGCCTAGCACATCTGAGTCCAGCTTCGAGTACGGCGATGCGTCCTGATATACCATTTTATGCTTTATGTTACGTTTATTTTAAAAGCTAATACCGATAAATCGTCGACCAAACGCTTGCTTTCGTTATTTTTTTTTATCGAGCTCTTTCAAACTTTTAAGACGATACAAAAGTCCCCGATGTTACTGACCGAGTTTAGGCCGGAGAAAACTTACCTTTTCTGTCGGTATAAGAAAACTGGTTCGTTAGATGAACCAAAAATCGGATGGATGAAATTCTATATTCTTGATTGATATTACAAAGAAGCATGGATATACAGTGACTACATAGACTAAGATAAAATTAAAATTTTATTCATTTCATTATGTTTTTTCTTTAACTATTAATGTAGACTATTATAATTTATCTTTTCATTAATATTGGAAGAATTATCATAAATTAAATCCATCTGATTTTTATGTACATTAAACAAACATAAGTTCCATCTTTTTATTTACATATAAGTTAATGGAAACTTTGAAGGGATGTGAAATTTACGATAAATTATAATTATTCTATTATTAGAATAACACATCATTATGCTTACTTTTATAACATCGGGAATTATATAGATATTTTTTTTTAAATATTGGACTATATGGACAATTGATTTTAAGCAAGTTTTTTTAATATTTCAAAACTGGGATACATATATACATAAAAAACATTAAAAAATAAAAACGAAATGCATTCCTTTTTATTATTAATAAACTTTTTATAGCTTCAAGAAATCAATCACAATTTTCATAATTTAAGTTCAAATATAGTATCTTTTTATATTTAGAATGTTTAATGAAAACAAGTAAATTTTTACTTTTTGTCTAAATATTATGAAAATTGTAACTTTGTGCAAAGCAAAAAAATGGTTAAAAAAAAAAATTTGTAAAAAATTATTTTGAAATATAAAAAAAGAATATTAATATAGCTAATTTATAACTAAAACATAATTTTATTTTGAAAAAACTGTTAATACTCAAAATATAATCACTGATTTTTTAAATTATATTTTTCTTTTAAAGTGTTATTTTTTCTAGCATGGAAAACGTTTTTAAGTTGCACATTAACTCGTTTGTAAATAAAAACAGGATTTTACAAAGCATTTTACTCAGTTGGTAAAACTATAGATACTGTATCCTCTTAAAAGTAATTCTATTTTGCTTTTGAATCTAAATATTTTAATTTAAAATGTGATAGAAAACCGTAAACTAGAAGTTAAGCGGAGGAAATAATTTTTTAAACGCTATCAAATAGCCGAATTCACGTTTGTATTAAAGAACTTCGTCTACTTCTAAAGATATTAATATATAAAAATACGCAATATTAAAAACTTTTGTTTTAAAAACAACTTAAAAAATTATCACAAATACACCCATAAGTAAAATGTTTTTTCCAGCCTCCTCTAAAAGTTCTTATTTTAACCAGAGGCGGAAATGAAAAATTGACAATTTCGGTATAGAAAAAAATCGGATATACGCGGCGCAAGAGATTAAAAAGAATATCTTAGATCACATGTTTGTAAACCAATTTTAAAGCAAAATTAACATGCGATATGAGCTATTTCTTTATCTCTAGTAACATAATAAATTTTAAGCCTAAATATAAAAAAGTATATATTTTTAAATAATAGTAAAAGCCAGTTTCCAATTTATAATTCTTTAATATATATATAATTTTAAGACTTCTTTATTCTTTATTTTTTTAACTTCGTTGTAATCATATATTTTTAAAATACTACTAAGAGTCTTCATATACAATTGTATTCAAAATCCGTTGAATCTTATTTATTTGTTAAAAAACTAGTTTAAACTTAAAAATATTCAGTATATTGATTCTCAATTTTGGTTTACATTTATTTAAAATTACGAAAAATTTAAATATATTAATAACTTAGATATTTCAACGAAGCTTTTAATTTTTTACTGCGACATAGGAGCGAGTTTTTTCTGGGAGTTTTTTTATCACGTTCATACTCTTTCATAACACATCCCTTCATACTTGCGATAAACCCAACAGGTGCTCTGAATGTTTCAGCCCTTTTTTGTACTTACTATCTATGTTGTGATAACTTAGCATTGAAAATAAATTTTTTTAAATAACAGAAAACGAAATTAACAAAACGTGAATATGCCGGCATAAGGAACGATACATGCATTATCCAAACTAATACAGCTATTTTCAAATATTTGATTGCTTCAATATTTTATAGTAAGTTCAATACTGCAGTTGCAAATTTCTAAAAATTATTCAAAAATCAATTTTTGCTGTATTAGTGTGAATATTTACATAAAAAAGCATGCAGTAGCAAGGTGTTAGTCACATGTGATGAAAAATAATAATTTAAATCTGTAATTACCATTTCATATTGACCTGTTGATGATCCACTAGATTTGCTCTGATTTTGTATTTGAGCCACATCACTAGGCACCTATAACAAGCATTTCATGCATGAAGAATGATTATTCTGTTTAATGCATGCTTATAACTAAAAGTAAATAAAAAAAATTAACTTTTCATTTATCTGTATTTACCTTGGTAGGATTAATTGGTTTTCGGAAAAAGTAAATTTCATCTTCAGTCACTTGATTAGAATGATTGAACTTCTTAAGACCTTCAGCACTAAGTTTTCGTATAACGTTTTTATTTTCATCAAACGTAGATTCACAAATAAAAACATCATCTTCAGGAATTTCTGTTGGTCGACCTAATAAATTTAATGAAAAAGAATGAGCAATAGGTTTTTAAATAATAAATAAAAAGACAGCTTTAACTATTAACTTACTGCAAATATATTCTCCATAATCGAGAGCAGCACACTTTCCAACAATAGCTACTATAGGATGTGTAGCTTCAACAGTAGATAAAAACAATTCTTGTTTATAAAATAATTTCGAAGGACCATGTGTTATATCTGTTGGAGCTAACATCCATGGTCCTCTAAAGTAACACTTGCCACTGCAAAATAAATAAATTCATAAATATATCTCATGAGTTTTTTTATCAAATATCCAAGTATAAACTAAGAATTATTATCTTAAACTTACTCTTTAGTTGACCAAATAGAATCAACTTGGGCAATTTGTTGCCTACCACCATCAGTAGCTACATAAACGAAATCTCCCAATTTTACAGGTCCAATGCATGCATTATACTGCTCATAATATGTATTTTCTACATCATCAGCATTAAAGAGTATCACATTCTAAAAAATAAAAAAAATTTTTAATTTGTTTCAAAAACAAAAAAATTAACTAAGGAGATGAAAATGAAAACTGCTTAAATTTATTAATAAACTTTTACACAAGCAAGATAAAAGCATCACAGATTATGATGTATATTTTCATTGATTATGATGGTTGTGTATATTTTCATTATTTATAAAATACATAAAGTTGTTTTTTGTGTAGTTTATTTTTATTTATCAAAACCTTAATGTATGCAGTTCCATTCAATATTCCTTAATTCAGTACTACTGCAATGTTAACTTACTGGTTTCTCCTTTTCAATTAATTTTTCTCCCTCTTCAAGTTCAGCAATCTCTTCTTTATGCTTCTCTAGCCTCTCTTTATATACAGAAATAACACGTTTAGGTTCTAAAGGCTTTTCTCTTGAAGTCAATTTCAGATGATCCGGATCAAAGTTCCAAACTTTAATTTTTTTAAAGGCTCGCGCTTTAGTGGAATACCTCGATTCGCATACGTAAACGTCCTTTTCTAGGAAGCCTTCTGGTATCATTCTGAAGTAATCTTTGACGCTTAAAACACAACATCTTCCCGCAACTTTAGATAAAGGCACAGCAACATGAGCATCACTTTTGAAAAGTTCTTTGTCGAGGAATTTTCTAGAAGCAACGTGATAAGTCTCGCTGGGACGGTAAAAAAGATTGCCGTAAAGCATTTGCTGGCCTTCCGCATTCGTCCAGAGCCTTTCTATCAGCACGATACTTGTTTCCATACCGCGCTCAGTTGGTTCTATATATGCGAAATCACCCGCTCTGTAAGTCTCTTGATTAAAACTCATTGAACCTCCATTATCACTATTCGTTGCACTATTACTCAAATCACTCTCCTGAAAATAATTTAATATTTTTAATCATATGAATATTTATAAATATTTAGTTGATAAGTACACAAAAATAATTAATTGTTACTAACTTTATCATTGCCATCACAGCTCTCATCTTCATTTGAAGATGTAAGTTCTTGTTGGGATTTAACTTTTTTTAAATCTGCTACTTGATTAGCTAATTCAAGAAGTGTGTAATTAAGTGCAGGTGAATGCAGTAAATCACCACTTCTTGTAACTTCATCTCTTGTTCGTAAAAAGAAAGCTTGGAGTTCAACACTGTCCTCAAACACTTGAGAATCAGTACGTGATAATTTCCTTGCTCTTTCTAAACAACTAAAAACATCTTCTTGAAATCGATCCAGCCTTTTGTACACTCCTTTATCTAAACGGCGTTTAATTAAATCAAGTGATAGTCCTCGAACCCTGTTTAATATTATAAAGTTTTATATATTTTTACATAGTGAAAATCATTTAATCATCTTGTACACTGGTTAATAACTAAAAAAAATTATGAAAATTGAAAGCAGACATACAAAAATAATGCACAAGAAGATTAATTTATATAATCCAAGACAATAGTACTCTGAAATTCATTTGAATATTATTGCTATCAATATTTATGTTCACATTTTAATCTTCTAAATTATCCAATAATATTAAATGCATAAATTTGATAAGCAACATCAATATCTAATATTCATACGAATAAAGATATCTGCAATGCTATCTATTTAGATACATTTACATAAATGTACATTTTAAATACATTTAAAAATTAATTTACACATAATTTTATGTTAAATAAGCAGGATTTTATATGCATGCATAAATACTACTCCAAATTTCAGAGTACCTTAAACCTAACAAATAAAATAATTGTATATACTTTTTTCCATCGACAATATCGTGTTCAGGTAATTCAGCCATTGAATCTGAATAACAACGCCCTTCTTCATCTTGGTGATTGTAAACAGCTGTAAATATCGATGCCAGTATTTCTTGCACTGCTGCTGCGACATCAGGAACACTTTCTTCATCTTCGCTCAACTGCAATTTAGTTTGCAGAACTAACCTTTGCAATATCAATGCATCCTGAAATGAAATTTCAAGATTTTAGATAAAGCCCTAGCAATAGTGAAATTTATCTATCTTTCAAGATTAATTGGCGAGCATTAAAAATGGCTGCAATGAAATTTTATTTTTAGAACACATGACTAATGAAGTCACATTAAGCATTAATACTGATAAAAAGAGCTTAGGTGCCTGCCTCGCTTTTCTTGCACTTTTTCCTTAATCGCTGATCTATGTCTCGGTCCCGCATCAGCCGAATCGAACAGGGCTTGATCGGCTCCTTTTTTATCGGAGAACCGCCGTCTTCGACGCAAACCATTTCCGAATCTGTGCTTAACATCTTTACCAAATGTAAGCCTTATAGCGTACAATGGCAGACAATGTAAAGAGGGTACCGATTATTTTCGTTAATAGTACATCGTACAACGAATAACAAATATCAATTGATTATTTAGCTTAATCAAGCTTTTTTAACGATACGCAATAAACTAAAACATTATCAAACATTAAACACGGGACCTTAATTACAACACGAACACGAAACAAAACTACTATCTCAAACAAGCATCTTGGAGAACTAACCGACGTAACCTCAAAATGGAAAGATCACAACAGTGGCCATTTCATTTATCAGGCGGGAAATTCGATATCGAATTCTATTATTTCATACACTTGCTAAAGTCTATCAATTCGCCAACAATAAATTGTTATTTCATTTGTTCATTTGAAATAATATCAATTTTAAGTAAGTAATTTAATTTTATCTATATATACCTACATTTCTGTATTGTTCATTTAGTAAATTTATTTTTCATTAATCTATGAAATTAATCTCATTTCTTTCAATTTTTCTTATTAATCTTTTTACAATTTTTTTAAAGTTTTTTACAATTTTGCAAATTAGTTCACTTGATTACAAAACAAAAATCTAACACAGGTACTTCTTTATTTCTCTATTTCTATTCTTTTTTCAATAGAAAATATATTCAAATATAGTCAACACATAAAGTATAAATAAGAAACCTAAAGATGTTATAGATGAGTATATATTTATTTTTACAAAAAGTTTGCTTTAAGTTTAAATGTTATTCAATGATAAGCAATACAATTAATATATTTAAAACCACATTTTTTTCTAGATCATCAACAAATACTTTAGATACTGTAAATATCTTAGTAATGGCCATTTTATTTTAGTTTCAAATGATGAAATTTTTAAAACTTAAATAGATTTATAAAATTAAAAGCATATGATATAATTAACAATCTATAAAATATGGGTAGATGAACAGTTGACATCTGGAATTATTTTACTTATTATTTTACAATATAGAATTAATAAATAGAAATGAGCAAATAGTTTTAAAAAACTTCTCTATAATCTAAATTATTTTAACTATTTTTTTCTTACAAAATTTTATAAATATATTTATAAAATTACAATTTATTATAAAATATAAAAAAAGACAAAAATAATTATACCTAAATTTTTTTCGGTTTTAAATATTTTATATTTTATGAACAAATTTTTGAGTACGTAATTTCTACTTTAAATAAAATCAAAAGAATTATTCCAAAGGAGTCTTCAGTGAAAAAATTCAAAACTACATCATTTTAAGAAAATAAATGAAAAAGACTTTGTTAATTGACGCAAACAAACCATTATTTATTAAAAATTTACCGATGTTTCGGACTTTTTTGCTATGTCTCTCTTCAAGGTACTTTAATAATAAACAGGTTAGGCCGCGTGGCTTCACATTGTAAAAAATTGAAAAATCGATAAACACACATCGCTATCAACTGAGTAAATAAAGTTTATAATATAAATATCACTCGCAATAATCATTTGCGTGGATATTGACTTCTTGATCATTATTTTGAAAAATAATGCCAAAGAATATGACAGTGATCGAGAAAATCTCCATACAAGCGATTATAGCGAAGTGAAATCTAAGCAAAGAAAAACAGTCTTTATTATCATAAAAAAGTAAACTGTTTTTTTTGCCTAGCGGGGCGAAAGTACCACTTTTCCTCACGACGCCCGATTACAAAAGTTGTAATTTCGACCTCGTTAGGCAAAAAAATAGTATACACACTACGGGAGCAAATAAAGAATGCCTCAGATCGTATGTTTGTCACCCTCGCCTTCGGCATTCTTTACTTTTGCTCCCTAGGTGTGTAAAGCACTATAATTTCATTTTCAATTTCTCAAAAATATCTCGACGTCAAAAATATCTTAAAAATGAATCGTCTTTATATCACTATTAGAAATTAAAACAAATTCATAATGAGAATATTTTTAACTATTGAAAATGAAATTAAAAATACTATTCTGTATTCTTGTTAGTAAGATTTATCACCTTCATATAAATAAAATTACAATACTTATAATTAATATATCTAATATTCATGCACATATTGTATTACTGTATTCTTTTTAACAAAACTTTTTATTACTTAGAGTAAAGAGGAATAAATCGGAAATCTTAATAATGTACGTATATGAAAGAATTCACAGTATTAAAATTTGAACAGATTAAAGTTTTTTTTTATATAATTAGCACACCTTTATATCTCACATGTCTGTGATTAGGATTGATTTAAAAACTAAAGTTCTACCAATTTAATACGCAACGAGGGTCCAGAAAATCCGAAAACGGGATATCAACGAAGCTTTGAGGATCGATTTGCGAAGCCTAAAAGGCCTGACACTCATAAAATCCATCAAATGAGCCTTTTCTTTCCGAAGTATAAATTATCTAATCTCAAACATGTTATTTTCTAAAAAAAATTGTATTGTCTCTTTTATTGGCTATAACATTCTAAATATTTGTGTTATAAAAATCACAGAAAAAGGCAATCAAACTAGCCAAAAAGAGCTTCAGCTTTTGTTGGTTAAAATTTATAGATTCTTTCGAATGACATGAGTAATCGGAGATAGTAGAGATATATGTTCTATAGAAGAAATACCTCTCAATAATTTCAATAAATTGATAAAAAAAAAGAAAAAAATATTATAATCATACTTTAATATTTTAAAAAGTTATAAAGTATCAAAATCATAAATGTAAAGTCTTTTTTGTTATATTTTCATATGATTGCAATTCATTTTCTTCATCACTAAGAAAAATAACTAACTTTTCAAGATTTTTTAACACAATGTTGATAGTACTATATTAAAGGGACATAAACATTAAAAGTTCTGTGGACTTCCATTCTCATATACATACATATGCAACTACAACTATTAGCAAGAAACAATCAAAAAGAATCACCAAGTTAATTGCCCATTCATTAAATTTGTTGTTTTTCAAATTTATTTACTCATGCATATAAATAAAACAGTCCACATAACAATAAATTTGAAGCCTTTTTGTATACAACTTTTTTGTAGGTCAAAGATCATAATATAACCATATAAACAAACTAAGGATAATTAAAGTTTCAACTACTTAATATTTATGTATATACAAATGATAATAATATCCAAATAAAAATATATAGCAGAAAAATTGAAATTAAAAACAAAAATTATTTCATTTTTATACTTTTTATACTTATTGAATAAAAAATTTTATTTGTTAATAAATACATAATTCGTATAAAAAAAATTTTTGAGAGGTTCGGTGCGTATTTTAAAGGGGCGAACAACGATACGAATTTGTTATTTGCAACAATTATAGAAAATTTTTAAGCAAAAATTTTATTCTATCAAACTCTAAAAATATTAGATTAAGTTTTAAGTTAGGATTATAAAAATCAATTTTCAATTCGACATTATTAAAAAAAATAGTACAGTATAAGAAGTATTAATAAGAATTTTATATCATGTTTTTGAATATAAAAATTTCAGAAGTGATTTGCTATATGATATTTTTTTACAAATATTTTTTCTTTTTATGTAAATCTAAATCTTAATAATAAAATTTAATAATTTTCCTATTAATCTATCTAAATTATATTTGTTTTAATTCTATATGTGATACACAATAATTAGAATTTTTCAACTTATAAAAGTTTATAAAATTTTAAAATCATATATTTTCTTAAGACAATCAGAATTATTGATATTATTTATTTCATGTAATAGCACAATTAGGAATTATATTTTAAAATACTATTCAATCTTTGTTTTTATTTCACATAATCCGAACCTCCGTTAAATAAAAAGTTAATTCTTTATTCAAGATGTTAATTTTACATTTTGGTAAAAATAATTATTTGACTTTTTTATAATTTAATTTTTTTTTAAAAGTTTTAAATATCTTACCTGCATTAAAGATGCTACAGCAAGTATTAGTTAATAGATTAAATTTAAACTTACCTGTTATATCAAAGCACAAAACACAATTAATTTTACATTTAAAACATGCTTACAAAAATACTTAAAAAACGCATTTGTGTTATAAACTACATCTCAAAAATACTTATTATTGTTTTCTTAACGCTATTTAAAAAATATTTTACAAACCTTGTAAATTTGTGAATCTGGTTCATTGTACTTGCAGGCATTATCAAACATTAGCAGTAAATCGGACACCAATTCATCAAGACTATCGTAACCATTATTCTTCAAAATAGATGCGATTCTTTCCATGTGAATAGGTTGTTTAATGACTTCATAATAATCTGGATACTCCTTAATATTTGGCAACTTCATAAATATTGAAGATAATTGCCGTCCTTTGGCATCGTGATAATCCTTAATTGTATCATACATGGTACGCATTTTTTGCAAATGTAAAGGCACCACTTTTCTGGGTCTTCTATAATTACACAAACTAATAGCATTTGTTTATAAATAAGCCATAGCAAAAAAAAAAAAAGAAAAGAAAATAAAGCAAGCAAAAATATTATCTAGATTCAAACCACTTACCCGACGTTTCTCGTTGGTGTAGAACCAGTTGACTTCGTTTTAACTGAATCTTGAAGAGGACCTAATTCTTTCACCTTATCCATTAATACTTTTTCTAATGTTTTTGCATCTTCGTAAATTGAAGAACCCACTTCGTTATATTGACGACAATTTCTGAACATCAACTACAAAATAATGAATAAGATACTTTAAATATAAAAAATATAAAATGAAACTTGCAGTATAAAATTTCATTCTTACCTTAAAGTCTTGAATTAACTCATTCTCATTATGATATTTTTCAGCTTTGATGTTTGCTTCGATAGTTAACATATCGATTGGCTCCGCAATTACTTGATAGTAATCAGGATATAGTTTTTTGGAAGGCTTCTCCATAAACATCAATATAGGCTGCCGACCATCATCAGTCTAATCAGAAAAAGAAATTAAATGTAAATATTATCTATTAAGAAATAGCGTAAAATAATTAAAACGTATTATTTCATAAAATATAATTGCTATCCAATGGGCCAACAAATACTTACAACATATTCTATTACACATTTAACAAGTTTATGTAATCTTTTCTTTAATGGTATATTGTCTTTATATTTTCCACGAGTCAAGAGATTTGAAGCTCTCTTTATCAGCTTTGGATGTGCATTACTTTCGTTTTCCTCTTCAGAATCTGATTCCTTCAAAATGCACCATAAAAAATATTAAAATATGAAATTTCCTAATGCAATTATTATAATTAATGCTTTTAATCTATATACCTGATCAAACTCTAACAATTCTTGAACTTTTTCCTGCATGACTTTTTGGAGTTTTACAGCAAACTAAAATAAAATAAAGAATAAGTATTTATAATATATAAATTTAAATTTTAAAATAAACTTTTGAATTACCTTATATAATCGTGATGTGTGAACATTATACTTTTTAGCATTTTCAAATACAAGATTCATATCTCCAGCGACTTCACTGACTGTTCCATACTCCCCTCTCTAAACATTTTTTATTATCAAAATATAATTACAAAAAAAATTACTTAAAAAATAAAAAAATAAATATTAAAAATAAATACCTTTATCTTTTTTCGAATTTGTAGTAAAGATATTGGATTTTTTATTGTTTTATAATAATCAGCATATAATTGCCTTGAAGGCAAAGTCCAAAAAGATTCACTCATTCGCAAACCTGTAAATTAAGCATAAATTTACTTTAACTAGTCTAGTAGTATATTTTTTATAAAATATCAAGTGAGTGTGTTTTGAAATTTTTGAATTACAAGTTTAACGAAAATAACTAAAAGTAAATTTTTGTAATATAATGTAATTATATTACACAATGCAATTAAACATAGATCATGTCCTTGTTTAAAAGAAATCATTAAATCCCATTAAATCAAATATCCACTGTAAGAAGTATGTGGCATTAAAAAATTCCAATTAAAATCCATTTGGCAATATTTTACAGTATATCTACATATTTAATTTTTAATAGATGCACATTTAATAGATTTTCAATCAGAGATTTAAAAATATATATACAGTTACTCTATATAGTTATTTACAGAAGAAACTTTAATTATAATTATTTGAATAAATCAAGAGAATTTTGAAAATGATTAGATTATTTGATTTTTTTATACTTTGTCAAATAGTAATGCGTTTATCATATATTTTTAAAAACTCTAATGTTTTAATTTTAATATATTCAAATTTCTGTATAAATTGTAAGTGAGTTAATAAATTATAAATAATATACCTGTGCTATTAGGTGCTGTTCTAATAGTCTGAAAAAGTTGCCACTGTGGATTGTCGCTTTCTTCTGTATCTAATGGATCTTCTTCTTCATCATCACTTTCTTCATCTTCATCTTTCATAGCGGCTGATTGAGTTACCAATGCATGTGCTGATCTGTTGCCTCGTTTACTTCTAGTTGACAATGCTGCTGACATTGATTTTAAAACTGGACCAGAAACATCAGAAGTCTGTTTTTTAGCTGCAGCAGTAATAATTTTCTTTAATAACTTAGCATCTTTATAAATCCATGATCCTGGTTCATTGAAAAGACAAGCATTACGACACATAAGCAGTAAATCCCTTTCCATTTCAGAAATGTTACTATATGCATTTTCTTGAATTTTGATTGCTATAGTTTTGAGATCAATTGGTTGTTCAATAACTTCATAATATTCTGGATAAAGCTGTAAATAAAATCAGTTATAATCAAAACAAAAATGTATATTTGTAAAATTATTAAATCTTCAAATTTTAAATAAGAACATTTGTACGATTCGTGATTTGTTAATATATAAAATACAACTTACTTAACCTCAAAGATTAAATATGAATAGTTAATTACTTCTACAAAATATTTATTTTTTTACGATATACTCCAAAAAATAATTTAAAAGGGGGTAATTGGTTAACTAATAATGCTAGCAAGCTGCATAAGGATAAAGCGAAATTGAAACTGATACTAGGTTGCATAATATGAATTTACCTTTTTTGAAGGTTTAAGAAGAAATGGAACATTAAGTAATCTATTGCTGTCGGCAGGATCAGTTGCTAACATGACTGCAGCAAATAAATCTTCATAAGCTTGTAAATCTTCATCTGGATTTGTTGAACTCTCAGAAGTATCCTCTGCAACATCATCTTGTCTAGTTGTAACTTTTTTACCCTAAAAATATGTTGAGAATTAATTTGTTATAAATTGAAATTACTTATTAGCTTTCTAACCTTCAGCATTAATTTTCCTTTAATAGGTTCTTCTTCATACTCTTCCTGTATCCTATTTTTTGTACTAATACAGAGTTCCCAAAGTTCCGTAGCATCTTTGTATTCTGGAGAGGTACGCTGTAAAGGATTTGTAAAAAATAATCATTAAATTAAATATTTTTAGTTTAATGTAATTCCTCAGTCTTTATTAAATATAACTTACAAATTTTAATTACAAATATTTATGGTTCATTGAGAAAAGTATAGAACAACTTACCATATAAAATGCTTTAGCATTGTTGACCATCAATTGTATGTCGGCAGCCAATTCATCCATATCTTGATATTCATCTGTTTTCAATTTTTGTTGAACTTTTAGAAGATCTATAGGATTCGAAACCACTTCATAATATCCAGGTTCTTGTCTTCTTTTTGGTACTCGTATAAAAGCATCACATAGTAACGTACCATCTTCTTTTTTATGATTTCTTAGTAAATCATATAACTGAAGACATAGATCACTCTAAAAAGAAAAAATGGTACAAATTGGTTTAAATATACATTAAAGAATAATAATTTTTATTTATAAAAGTAATCATAAAATTATGCAACGTAATAACATTAATAACAAAATTTTCTGCAACAAATTTACTTTTCATCATCTCAATCTTATTAACCTAAAAATCTTCCTTGTTTACAATTAAAACTCATAAACAAAATTTAAATATGCATTAATCATTGGTATAGAATGCATGATTTTTACAATTTTGTTTTACATTTTCTTTGAAAGGCTGGAAAGCCTGTTTAATAAAAGATAAATAAGTAAATAAACAATAATCTTTGCATATATATATATACATTTTAATTCACAGGTAATCAAAATATAATAAAATTTAATATCTAGTTTGTGTATTCAAAACTCTGTACTGAAGCTAATCCAATGTTTGTTTACAATCGCCAGTTTTTACATATAATTCCGCTTAACAGTTTAGGCACCGATCTTAAAGTATTAAAACAAATATCAAAGAGAACATTTGTCGAAGCAACTCACCGGATCCAATTTTTTCCTCCTCTTGGCTGGCTCTGGTATTATATCATCAGGGTCATCCTCCGTACCCCTGCTGGCCACAGAGGAGGTCCTCCTTCGCTTGTTCATCCTCCTCAATCTGCGAAGAGACAGAGAGCCCAAGAGCACACAGGCAGAGAGTTAGCCAAACATAACCGTGCGACGTCCGATTACCAATAAGAACAAAACCAATAGAACAATAAACAACAAATACAGTCGGCGATGCACCAATCCGGATAAAGGCGAGAACGATATATATGTATATATATATATTTATAAGAGGGGCGCAGAGAGAGTGCGGCGGGGAGGCGCAGAGCAAGACGAGTTTCAACCGGAGCCCTCTACACACCAACGACGACGGCGACGACGTTGCTATATCACCGGGACGCTATTAATTCTACGACAAGCTTATCGCCCTGCGGCCTCAGCCGCGGATCTCCTTACGAGTCGGTGCGATACTTCCGAGAAGACCGAGCCAGCAAAATAACATCGCGGCCGCCGCCATCATAAAATGCCGTGTACATACGCGCCAGGCCTATACGCAGCACCAACACTCACATATACGGACGACGGCCGTACTATACGACTATACCTATATATACACACGCGATCCGAGCCTGTCTGCGTACACGCGCCAGATGCCTCCGTTTCGCTGTGCTGCTGCTGCTTCTTCTCCTACTCTCTTTCTCTCTCTCACTCCCCGACTCTCTTTCACTCCCTACGTATACACGCAGCATTACACATCGCGGCGCTTCACGAGCCGCGCTCCAAGCCACATTCTTCAATGTTAAACCGCGCGCGCGCGCGCAAAGTCCGGCGATTAAATTCTTAAAAACATTGAGCAACGCGCGCGCGCTCTGCTTTTGAGGTTATAACAATTTCAAAGAGCTCTGTCGCGCCAAAATTCGAAAACCGGAGCAGCGCTCTGTTTATGTATATACATACGCTACACACACTTACGTAAACAGAGAGCGGCCGCGGCGGCTATCGATAAACATTTGAAAATAAGGCTTACGGCATGGCTGCGCTAGCGAAACACGGTGGGAAGGGGCATAGGAGAGTAGACGAAAAGCACTGTATATAGAAAATACTTGGCGAGCCAAACGCCCCGCGGCCGCAATAAAGCTCTCTCTTTCTCTCTCTCTTGCTCCCAGCCGGGGGCGTAACCTCGCGGATTTTCCACGCTCCGCGCATCGATTTCCCGACGCAAAATTGCAG
>JAPYZB010000106.1:0-30207 GCA_030522745.1 Eupelmus kiefferi | reverse complement strand
TTTTTACGAATTTGGACCGGTGAGAATGAGGCTCGTGGCTTTTGTTTGCTGCGTTATACTTATATTTAGAATTTTTGTAGAGTAAACATTTATAACTGTTATGATGGAAAAATCACTATTTTTTTTTTTAATTTTACGTACTTTTTGAACGTCAAAATTCAAAGAGGAATGGAATGCAAAAGGGCATAAAATCAATTTTTTAGATAATTCAAAGCATACGTATTCCATCTTAATTATTGCACATTACTTGCATCAAAGGCATGTTAATTGAATTAGTGCTCAGGGGCGTGACTTTGATGTGATATTTATTAATCTGAGAGCTTTCGTGCTTATTTGCGAAGTCAAATGTATGATTAATACTGCGATAATTTATGTATATGGCCATTATAAAGTTATTATCAATGCTATTTTTGGTTCAGATGATTTTTTGGCACTCTTTATATAAAATATAGTATGATGTTTATCCGTATATTCGTTATTTATCTCGTGAGACGATTTTCTCTTTACCTAGAGTAAAGCGAAATAATTAATGTTTACATCAGTGTCAAAATGTATTAACTTAGAATTTATTAATTAGCGAAGACAATCAAATAATAGAAGTATAAAATTACTATCGCTTTTCTATGAATTTATCGTTAATTATATTGCTTTGCATTTAATTTCCTTTAAATTAAACCAAATTCGGCTATCGAATTCGTAGGGCAATGTTACGTGTATTTATGCGGTAGGTGTGTAGAAAAGCAATTGTTTCGTGTGGAGTATATATATTGTGAAATTCGATTGCTTTTGCGGAGGATTTTCTGCAAACAATTAGTTTTGCGTAAATTATTCTCAAACTATGTTTGGGTCAGTAAGTTTTTTCGCTAGTTGACACTTTACTATTCTTCGAAATAACGCTAATTTTTTACTTAATAAATATATACATCATGAATAATAATAATAATATTTTATTTACTTTTTTCGAAAATTAATAGAAACAAACAAGCATCATGGTTTTTATCTATAATCATTCCTTTTTTTAACCAACACATGATATATTCTTTTGGTAGTTTAAAAAAAAGTTCCATTGTTTCCAGAATAATAGTTCATGCTTTGCTTTACAATCTCTGTCTCTTGGCACCGGCATTAAACGATCTTTGATGATCTAAGATCAATGTTTCAATTAGCGTGACAGAACATTGTTCGCTGGGCTCCTAGCAATTGCATACTCAGACACTCAACGCACGTCATTAGCTCGTAATACTCTGATGTGAATGTGTACGTGTATATTCATATCTATGATTGCTGAATGTTATAGTATGGTAGGATTATCGATTAGTAGTTCGTGTCATTGTTCGAAGGTAAATAACGATATCTTCAAAAGGTAGTAACGATCATGGTAGATTTCATATTGACTTGTTTAATTATAAAAAAGTTTTTATTTTATTCTGTTTTTAATTTATTGTTAAGTATTCATTTTTTATAATTTCTATGTTTTTAGTAACACGGAAATATTTCGACGGACGTACCGGAGATCATAAGGACGATATTGATTAATTTTAGAGTAATACTTTTTTCATTATAAATTCTATTAAACGGATAATAATTATTAGTAATATTCAATAATGTTACCGTTTACAATTGAATTTTTCATTTCAACAGATGATGCTTGTTAATTTTTAAGTACAGTCTCCACTAACGAAAATCTATCAAATGGCCAAACGTAAACGTATAATTATAAGAGTAAGCCTTGAATTAAAATGTAAACGTTACTCCTGAAAAGATAGTTATTTAGCATAAGAACCAGCATAGACAGTAATCGAATGTTTTTGTTTATTTAAATATTACTTTCTCAAGGTGCATACTCACACAGACACTTAAATTAATCTAACTAAACTGTATTTATATATAAAGTAGCAGTAAAAATAATAAAAAAAGAGCAAAAATCTACAATAGTTCAAAGATACCGTATAAATACGAACATATGGTGATAATACTCGCCCTCACGCATGACGGCGTGAGCCGGAAATGTTTTTAGAAGGGAGGCAATAGTAGTAGTAGTAGTAGTAGCAGTAGCAGTTCGTTTTTAGTGTTCGCAGCTTTCCTACGCAGGCGAGGCCTTTCAGTTTTTTTACATACATACGTGTGGCGCGGCGCACTGCTGCGAATTTTTAAAATTAGTTTCTGCATGCATTTTTACAACTTGTCGAACTTCAGCTTTTTTTTTATTATTTACTATGACTTTTTACAGTTATGAATAGAGACTGATGATAGCACAGTGTTAAGAAAAAATGTAAAAAGTTTTCGTGATTTAGTACAGTAATTTAAGCTTTTTAGAAGGTTTTTATAAAGCGGCTTTGAATAAACCGTTTAATGATGTATAACTTTCTCTTAAATTTTATTTTAATCTAAATGCAAGCAATCAATGCATGTAATTTTTCTAAAAATTATTTATTAGCATGCTTTCAATTATAAAGTTATTGCGATTTGTTATTTAAATTTTTTACATTTTTTCAAAATTTAACACTGCGCAATAAATTTTGATGAATTGGGAACTAAAGGGCTTCATGATAAAGTTATAAGAAAGAATTTATGAGTGAATTTTAATTAGGAATTCCAAAAAAACTGGATTTGGGTTTCAGGACAAGCGTAGTTAACTTAAAATAAAATAAAATTAGAAATATAGAAACGGCTGGATATTTTGAATTATTTTGGCAAATGTAAAACAAAGTTTACCGGTTGTTAAAATACTCGAGCTTTAACAACCGCGACCGCTGCCCGCATTTTTCACGCTTTCATAGAAAATTTCTGAAAAATTTGCTGGACGTTGTAAGGCGACAGGACGAAAAAAAGTGAGCGTGGAATATAACGAGCGATTTCCTAAAACTTTTGTCGTGAACTTTTTCCATTTTTCTCGCGCTTTTAAAACTCGGCTATCAAATTCCGGCGCGTGCAATCGATAGATAGTATGTACAGAAGTAGCGCACGATAAATCGGGAATAAACGAATAATTCGAGAGTAGTTTTTAATGTGTTTGCATTGTGCTCGGCCTGTTCAATGTTGCATTCAAATTTGCGATACTTATTATGTTATTGCTACTTTGGCACTTTATAGCAGGCGTAATGCAGTAGTTATAGTGCACTATTTTGGAAATATGTAAATTTATCTCTTCAATTATTTTTCTGTCGAAAGTAGATATCTACAAAATAAATTTCGTTGCTATGAAAATGAATTTGAACCAGTCCCGATAAGAAAACTTTATTTTAATTGAATCAGAAAAACGTTACATCCCATTTATCTCTTTAATTAATCAAGAATAAAAACAATTTTTTATTAGTCATTTACATTTACATTTATGTCATTTCAGGAGAAGTTATACAAAACATGTATTAAAATAAATTTACTTGTTAAAAAAAGTTAATTGCACGAAATAAAATAATTCTACTTTCTTTACTCGATTCACTTTATCCGACAGTATATACAACTTGATGATATCGCTACGAAACGTAATTGGAATCCCGCTAAACGGTTTTGTTTTTATCGCATCGAAGAAAAGAATGGCGATAAAACCATATGTGACGGCGATTACTACGCTCTCGAAGTTTCTTTTTGATACTAGAAAATTGGAGTTTGTAATATGAGAATTTCGAAAATTGAAAATAAGAATTATCTAAATATATAATTCTTTGTTTATAACTTTGATAAAACCAACAGAAATTCACAGAAATATCTCTGTTAAAAATATTTACTAGTATTGACTTATTTATAATAAAGTTAGCAAAAATTGATAAATTTGCATGCGGTATATCATTTCAAGCAAGTATGTACATTTGCGTTATTTACTCGCAAAATATATGTAATTTTTAATTTTATTTAGGTTCTGTTTGTCAATACTAGAATTTCATATTGATAAAACCCACAGCAGCTGGTATAATGTAAAGTAGAGTAAAGTCCATTTCGCCTGTTACTTTAACAGAAAATATGTATATAACTTTTTTTAAAATTTTTTATTACGCATTAAAATTGTTCAATTGATTGCAGCACGAAAAAAATTGCCGTAACGCTAAAAAGTCAGAACAATCGCTCACAATTAAGAGTGCATTTCGCGGAAGTTGTAATCGGATTTTGTTAACACGGACGCAGCGAAATCGACGAATCCCCAGCCGGGCTATTAAGCGCGCGTCCGATTCTCCCGGCGGGAATTTTCTCGCTGATGGTCGACGACGACTGTCTGCTTCTGGCCCGTTAGGGCGCGTGTCTTGCATTATGCGAAAGACGTTTACCATTATTAGAAGTAAGTAGGCGTGGATATAAATTTTTGAACTTGAACAAATGGCTTGGTTTAATTGTTTTTTTAACTGTTATTTGAAATATTTTTGGATAATGATATATTTTTACGTATGTTAAGGTAATATAATTTATAGCAGAGCATCAGGAAATTTAAAAAAATAGATTAAAAATTAAAATTAATTATAATATTAAATGTCTAGAAATATTGAAGTAGTAGAAAAAATAATAATAATTAATTACCCAATGATATTCCAAATAATTTTCCTGTTCGACCTAGATCACAAAATGCAGCCAGCAAAATTTCGCGTTAAAAAGGTGGACCTATGCTCTGGAAAAGCGCTTTTCGCGCAATTCCGTCCCTCCAAAGGCTTTTGCATATACTAAAATATTGTGAATTTCTATTTTTATTATTTTTTTTCTTCTTTCACGCACACTTCTTTTTTGTCCTCAGTAGTGAGCGCGCGTCGCAGGTGCCCAAGCTCTGAAATTTTTACAGTCGGCGGCAATCTTCTGCTTTTTATATGTAGGAGCGAGTATAAATTTCACGTCGTGCGAAACGACTTTTTTTTCGTAGGTTCGCGCGGGGTTAAGTACGTACGTATGTGAAAACGGAATGATTATTTTGGAACTGGTTTATCGAATATTTCGTTTTCTTTATTTTTCTGCTTCTGAGAATTTGGAACTATAGCGCGAAAAAATAAATTTTTAAAAATTATTAAATAAACGCTACTTTTTTATTATAAATAAAACGGTAGAGTTGTCTTCTACACTTTTTATGTTTTATTAGGTTAAAAACATAATTACCGCTATAATTACCCTATTTTTAAAAATCCTTTAACTTATCCATTCGTCATCGAGCTGTTCTTCCTCACCTAGCAACATCTATCAATATACCAATCACCGAAAAAACGTACGATACGCAGTCAAAAAAGCACTAGCCAGCAAAATGTAAAATTGTAGCGACAAAAACATTTGACCGGCGCGGCTTCCAGCCGAAATATTTTTTCTCGTCGACGGCTTTACGCGCAAAAAGCGAATCAGAAAAATAAAGAAGATAAATCACTGAGTACCGCCCGGCTAGCTCGTTCGATTAACCAATAATAATCACCGTGTACACCGTTTTACGGGCTGTAATCGGCGTCGATTTGCACCAGAAACAATGGGGCAAAAAGTCAAAACGCGTACCTCAGCACGACGTCGAAGCCTCTTTATTCGAAACGGTAATGGAGCCTGTAGATTTTCCACGGGCTATATAATACAATTTTTTCTTGCTCTCATTGTTCGTCGCGCATCGATTTTCATTATTTACCACGTGTTTATCTGAGCTCTGTCGCGCCTACCTTTTTTCTTCGTCGATTTCGCGGCTTTTCGCAAAGGCATTTCTAGCGCCAGTTGGCGGCACCTGGATACGTACGCGAAACTTTCAAGTACTTTCAACTCAAGCGACGCGCTCGCGCGCGCGTGGTACGTTCAACTTCGAGGCGGCACGAGAAGTGCGAGAGAGACTTTAAAAATTTTTGCCAAGTTAATGAACTCCTAGTCGAGTCTTGAGAGTACAACTTCGAGAACGTGTATGCGCACCTTGTTTCTCGGGGAAGAAATAAGAGAAGCTCTGTATATCCGGGGATTTTCGACCTCGGCTCTTGGGAACTTAATAGGATTTTACTTTGATCTGTGTCATTTGAAGCTGCCTTTCAGTTTTGCAGTTTATCATCGGTCCTCGCGATTCTTTCTAAAGTGTCATCTTTATCAATTTCTGTTGAAAACTTATTCGTCAAGTTTAAACTGGTGAATCGTTGACGTTTTTTTGGTTTTATAACCGATAATTATTGCATATATAATAGAAAAAAGTAATAAATGTTGTATATTGTAAAATGCAAAAGAGTATTTGTTTCTTTTTTAAAGATAAAAAAGTAAATAAATCTAAATAAAATTAATAAAAAATATTATTCTAATTCTTTAAAAAGTAGAATGTTATAATTAAAAACTTACTAAATAAGCCAAAGTCTTAATTAACATTTTTAACAATATTTATATGCAAATCTGTTTGACAAACGAAATCTTTTTTCGAAAAGTTTTCAAAGATGTATTGTAAAAGTCACACATTTTCAAAATATAATACAAGATCATATCGAGTAATTATAAAAATTATTTATTTAATAGCTGTCACCCATAAAAGCAAAAAGAGTTTTTGTAGATTAAAATCGGTCAAGTAGATTCAGAGACATAGGAATACATGCAATACATAATGCAGCAGAATATATGCGCTCACATTCGCATGGATATTTTATAAAAATATAATATTTTGACTATAAATATTTCAAAAGATGTTTATAACATGGTTTGAAATTGCAATATTTTTATTACCTATTTTCTTATTAAAATGATTTTTGTTTACAAACTTGAATTATTTATTTAACTTGTTTACAGAATTAAGACTTTTATGGCATCATTGACTTTTGTTAAAATAAATAATGAAAACAAAACTATATTTTATTTCTTCTAAGACCGTGCTTTAATGAACAAAAATTATAATATCATTTTTCAACCCTTATTAGAATTCTGTCGGAGAAATGAAAACGCCACATTGCCATCAAACAAATTAAACGCAATAAAAAAAGATGTTAGCTCGTTAAAAAAGTAACCTTTTTATTCTTGCTATTTGCTTTATCAAATGAAAATGCTATTAAATATTTGGTAAAAAAGTGAAGATAATAGTGCTGTGAAAAATAAAGAAGTAGAAACAAAGAAAGCTCTTGATAAATTGCAGAGTAAATCAATTAATTTAAATTTAAAATTTTTCAGACTTCTTCAAATTTTTTTGCCAAATTGCCAAGAGCAGTAAATGATCTATCCCTACCAATTATATTCGCAAAACATTTCTCAATGAAAAAAAAAACTTTATAGGAAGCAGCATATTTAAAGAATAAAATATGTAACAAAAAATTATTATCCTGCAAAAAAGTTCTCCAAGTTTTCTAGTTTCAAAATATCTTCAAGATGAGCATTGTCTCGCCCCGAAACTTTGTACGCGGTAGATTGCGAGACGGTGGAAGAAAGTCGCAGATAGCGTAGCTAGATTTCTACTTACCCAATGAGGAGCGAGGGTGATGGAGGAAGTTGGCGGATGATATGTGGCCAAGGATCTCATTGCCACAAGGCGCTTTAAGGTAGTCCTTGAAATGGCGATAAACGATGACAGGCTTTGTTGCGGAAAAAATGTTTGTATACGTACCGATTTCCAATTAATTATTAGTCGGTTATGACTATAAATTAGCATTTATTGGGACTCAAGTTTTTAACTGAAGATTTATTCTCATCTTTAGAAAGGACTACCTTAATAAAGGAAAATGAAAGAGGATTCAGTGATGAATAAAATGAGATAAATCAATTATGATAATGACTGTATTATACATTATGAATTAAAGGAAGATGAATTTTTATAATACATTCTTATGCAAACTAACCTTTTATTATTTTAATTGATCATTACGAAAGCAATGGTAGTAATCTTATTTTAGAAGATTTTAAAATTATTTTTAAAATTGTCATTATAACTTTCTCTTATAATCGAGCTACAGCTTGCTTTTTATCTTTGTCATTATCATAATTTACTTATATAGATTCTTTAACAAATGGAATAAATTAAATAAGGGAATAAAATCAAAATAAAACAATAAATAAGGAGTTAATCGAGTTCACTCAATTATTATTCACGATTATTTTTTATGCATAAAGATATTTTATTTTATTTAGCTATTTAATAATGTTGTGTAACTTAATATATAAAGTATATGTCATTATAATTATGTGTGTAGCGCATTATTTATAGCTGATATTTGAGGTGCAATCAAAGTAATGCATTCTGCATCAGCAAATTTATTGAGAAATGTGTATTACATTTTTAAAAAAATTATAGTATATACTTTATTAATTTTAAGAAGGAAGCACATGCTCAAATTCTTTGTAAAGATAAGATAGTAATATATAGTCATTTTAAACAGTCCTTTTTAATTTTATATTTATAAGATACTTTTTTATATTAAATCTATATTACATGATCACTTAATTATTTTACAAAAGCCGTACACTTGTCGCAATGATGTATCAGTCTACACAGCAAGAGAAAAAAAAATCTGTGGTCAAAAGAGCTCGTGAATAATTATTGCGTGCGCGCTGCGCGATTGTACAGTAGGCATCGTTCTCCTTTACCACTTTTACTTTATAAATGTATAAATACACTAATCTACAGCAGAGAATCAGGCAGTGTTAGCATTTTTTAGAATCTTTTATGATCGATTCTTTTTAAAGGCCTTTAAATTTTCTTTTATACTTTTTAGAAATAAAAAGAATTGACAGAAGAACGTAGTAAAAATAGAGAAAAAGAGAAAGACAGCGTGTACGTGGAGGAAAAATAATATGAAAATTCAGTAGGAGCTAATAAAGGGAGAGAAAAAAATAAACAAAAGGTGATAGTGAGAATGGGAAAAGAGTTCGCGCAAGCGAGAAATCAGGTGATACAGGTGTCTTTTAGATTGGAGCTCGAAAAATAGCAGAAAGAAAATAAAAAAAAAAGACGAAATAAAAAGATCGAAAAACGATACGGTGAAGAGATACCAGGGAAGGGATTTGAAAAATGTATGAAGAGTGACAGGCTGAAACTGAAAGAAGAGATAGAGAGTGAGATAGCGAGGGAGACTCGCCTTAGATCGGACAGCCTGTAAAGCACTGGACAATAGCCCTTTAAAACCCTTCACAATAGAAGACGGAACTCAAGGCTCCAGAAATTCAAAGTCCAATTTGAAGTTCGATTCAAAGAAAATAACTTGTCCGTAGATCTAATCACCTTACATTGAACAGTAAAATTTAGTACAATAAATAAATCAGAACTACTGAACGTTTCAAATCACTGTTCTAATATTAGATTAAGCTTATTAGAGGAATAATTTTTCTAGTATTTGTATAAAAATTTCGTACAAATTTTTTTCTTATAACAACTTAATTAAGTTGATGCTATAATGTAAGCAGCCAATCAAGATTCATTTAGTTATCCTAATTTAAGTTTGTATAATTTAACTTTATATAAATATAAAATTAAATCATAAAAAATAAATTGGTCAGAATAGAATAAAATTTTCGTTATCAAAGTAAATTAGCTGCCCAGGCTCACGCGAATCTCCCCGCATTTATTAATAGTCTGAAAAAATTGAAAAATGAAAAGATAAAATGATGTTCATCACACAATCGGTACCTATAAGCGGCACCGCTTCTGAGGTTCGAGTCAACACGTGGGCCACCAGCAGCGAAAACACCGTCTGAGACAACAGGATCGTCACACCTGCAACATCATATACACACGCACACCCATCGTACGGTAATAAGAAATTGTTTTTGCTAGCTGTTATTGATTTACGTCGTCTTGTGTTTTCTTTTCACTTGTAGAAGAAAATCAGATTAATAAAAGGAAAGAATAGGCGATAGTATTGAAACAGACGCTTTTTTCCTTAGATACTATAGCTTGCACAGCTCGAAAAAATCCCTTTACGTAAACGTTTAGCATTAAAATTTCATTCTTTCAAAGACACGGTCTCTTTATCAATATCTGTAAAAATTTTTCTAAAAATGTAAAAGGGAGTTTTTCGTATGGAGCCGTCATAGTTGAAGGATAAAGAAAATGGCGAAGGGACAGAAAAAGTATATGGGGCAAACACTATTTGTACTGCATGTACAATTCCATTTTAGTATTCCTTACTGCATTGTATCGTTTACAGATATTTTCACTTTGACGTTATCACATACTTATCATTCCTTTTTGAATCACGTCTTTCCCGAATATGTAAAAATTTATATAATACTGGTTTTATCGATGCGTTACAAAATATTATTTCTGCAGCAATACAGTTATTTATGCATTTTTACAGAGATTCAACAGCGATTTTTTTTATAAAAACACCTAATTCACAAAAGCTTTACACAAAATCTTCTAAAGATTAATTTTTTTATTAATTTTTTTTAGATTAATTTTTAATCTTTTTCAAGAAAATTTAAGGCATCCGAATATATTGTCAAATAAAATTAATTTATAAGAAATCATTCCTAATACATAATTTTATAGCTATAAATTCATTGTTTCATAATAATTTATAAAATCATAATTTAAAATCGTTGATTTTCCCAGACCTAATATTGTTATCTAACATAAAAGAATTATTAATGTAAACATTTTTCACGACAAAAATGAAATGTTTTACCTTTAAAAACAATATAATTTATTTATAAATGATCAGAACTTCTTTCAAAGAATTTAATAAACTTCAAACAAAGAAATAATTGTAATTTTCGAAACAAGTATCAAAAAGTCGATTCTCGCATGAGGGTGTGTTTACCGCCCGAGAACGAGTACTAAACAATATTTTATTATTTAATGTACGTAAAATAGCATTGTATGCAGTCTATACAGTGCGTTAAATGCTATTTTGCGCACGTATGAATCAAAACCGGCCTTTATGAAGTTCCAATCTTATATGGCATCAAATATTTGAACCATCTTAATGCATATTTTCGGTAAAAAAATATTTTTAATAGTTACTGATATTTCACTAACGTTTTAGGTAAGTGATTTACGGAAGAGTGATATTATTAACAATAGTAGAGTACTTTTAATGTTCATTGTTGATAATCAATTTTTTATACTAGATATTAATTAAGAATTAATTTTTATACTTGTAACAACACTGAGAGAACTGTTTCAAAAATTGTTTTAATAACAGAATCGGCCTCAAAAGCCAATCAGAGGATGTCCTGTGCAGTTTCGATGACACGCTATATATCGATCTGCCATATCATACTCGCCAGAACAAAGGATAGCTAACCAACCAGTCTACTTCGGAGAAGGAACTTGACGCATAGTCATAAGCTGTCACACGCCGGAGTAAAGAGAAAAGCACAAGAATCTACTTTGGTTTTCTTTTAGATCACACGTATTGGGTTTCAGCATTTATGAATAAGAGAGTGAGAGTGTGTGTGAGAGAGAGAGAGAGAGAGAGAGAGAGAGAGAGAGAGAGAGAGAGAGAGAGAGAGAGTGAGACAGATGGGCCATCGCTTCTTCTCTTTTTGTCGAGCTTGCAATAAAAATCGCGCAAAGAACATCGACGAGGCTCCGGGGGCATGTGCACAGTACACCAGATGCTGCTGTGACCCTGTTTTATGGTTGATTTTACGGGACTTCACGAGGGATTTGAATAGCGCGACTTGATGTATATTCAGCACAACCAAAAAGACACGGGAAAATGCAGGACTTTCTACATGCATTTGGCGAATTCTGGAATTACAGTTTCAAAATATTCCTTTTTCTATTGTCAGTAGATAGTTGAATAATAATGTTTCAAACAATATCTATTGTGAATAATCTTATGATTTTAAAGAAATCGATAACTCATATTAATTCTTTATTATTTTACGTTTCCTCAAAATTGAATGGTATATAGAACTAACACATAATTAACATATCAGGAATGTAGATACGCCACACTAAGGCCCGTAAAACGAACTTGTAAGCACACTTGAAATAGCAAACCTCTTAAAAAGGAAGCCAGAAATAGAGAGGAAAGGGCAATTTACGTGAGTTATTTCCTGCCGGTGATCACTTGATTCGTACTGTAACCTATGGCTTAGTCCGAAATACCGAGCCATCAGGCTTTCCAATTGCTTTCAAATTAAACCTGATTGAGGTACAAAGATGGATGTTGTTTCTTCTCTTTCATTCTCTATGCGACAAGGATAGCCACCCGGGACTCTAAAATTTTGGAACGAGACTCACGTGACCCGTCACGGAAAAAAGTAAACAAGATTATAGAAGCAAACTCGGCTGTGCGCGCCTGCTGTCCATGGGGAAATTCGAGATAAACGCGCAAGCAAAGTTGGTACCAGACGTGGTACACGTACTCTAGTCTAAGTGCACTTGCTGGACCTATTAATGTCTGAGCTAACATCGATAAATCTGATTTCTTTTCTACATTTTAATTCGTTTTTTAGATTTAGTTTGATAGACTTTTTAATAGCAAGAATCATACAATGAATCCAATCCTATTATCAGAAACTTATTATAGTAGTGATTCACGTACTTACTGTTCCTGTGAGTTTGTAATTATAACCGTATTAGGGTTTTACGCAAAGTATTTTCATTTCGCAATATATTCTTTAAAAGACTATCGAATTTAAAAATGTCGAATTTTTTTATTTCTTTCACTTCTATGATAGATTTTGTAATAAACAAAATCATTTTCATAATTGAAATACGTTCAACTTAATTAAGCTAACAATAGAGAGATGAGATTAAAACTTTTTAGACCTAATTTTATTAACGATAATAAATCAAGAGAAAGAATGAAATAAAAAAAAAAATAAAAGTCCTTGATTGTTTCCGGCGTATTATTAAAAGCAATGAGATGTTGAGAGAGAGAGAGAGAGAGAGAGAGAGAGAGAGGGGGGGGGGAAAGCGAGGAGAAAAGGTAAATAGATAAGTTTGAAACGGTACTTTGCAGCTATTACAATCACCGTTTAGGCAAGCTTTGTAAAGTAAAAAAAAAGGGCAGTTTGAGCTAAGTTTGTTTATGATTAATTGAAATACTACCAGTCCGGATGAAATTTCCTTTTGCAAACCGTTATAAACAAGCTGGTTTAATCGATATTTCGCTTCTGAGAATGTTTGAGATAATTGTTGATAGGGTGAAAATAAAGTCTTATTTACTATTCAAATTTTTATTTTGCAAACAATTGTGCAGTAAATTATTGGGTAAATTACTTTGGCAGACTGAAACCGTGGGCTATGTCTAAACATTTAGAATGTTAACAATTTCTTTCGACCAAAGACATTTGCAAATTAATTAGCACTTTGTACTTTGAGGTAAATCCATAATTCTGTTTGTGGATTAAAACCCACAAAGAAATGTAAAGCTTGTTGACTCTCTTTCTCTTTCTCTCTCTCCCTCTCTCTCCCTCTCTTTCTTTCCCTCTTCCTCTCTCTCTCTGTTTCTCTTTCTTGCTTTATCTCCCTCTGACCTTTCTTTGATATATAGAGAAAACCACGAACGACTAAATCTCAATGAGCGTTTAAAGCGACCTCGTTTTTTCTTCCCGCTCAAGTAATTCTCGAAAACGTTGACGGACAGCTGAGGGATCCATTCTGGCACCGAAACTTTTTTCTTTTTTCTCCGGACGAATAGGCCATTTCGCAGCAATTTGCCGTGGATTGAAAATTGGCAGTAGAGTTCGTAGCCGAGAGTGCTTTTCTTGTTTCAAAATATTTGGTATTGAAAAAGAAAAAATTTAGTTATAACTGTTATTGGCGTTGTGAATGCCGTCGTTTCGAATCTCTTTGTACCTCAAACTAAATTCTATAATTCAAATGTAGAACAAGACATGAATTTCTAATACTAAAAATATTGTTGCTTAAAGATTTGCAAATCGTATAACATTGTCGACAAAAAAATTTCAAAATAAAATATATACTTGTATCGCCGTATCCGTGAAAATTCGATAATCCATAAATTTTGATCAGCGTCGGAACTATTTTCTCGCCCTAGTAAATTCACAGCTATTAAATTTCGACCCTGTTGCTTGGCGCATGCTAAAGTTGCCAAGAAATCCCACCTGAGATGTATACACCCACAGTTGCCGGCAATGAGCCCGATCCACTAAAAAGTGGCCAATGCACCTCCCATGCCACCGACACCTGGCCGTGTGTTCCATATTTAAATGACTCCACGGCTCATACATTAGCGGCACGACCACGTAAAGGTGCGCGCGCTCACCGGCATCCGAGCTTCAGATCGATGTTTATTTTTTCATCGTCGGACCTGCGAGTTCACTGGCAGAGGAGATGAGGAGGAGAAATAGCGAGAGTAAGAGGGGCGGAGGAAAGTCTCAGTAGCAACAGCGGCCCTATATAGTCCGTTCCATATCGATTAAAATTCAATGCATGCAGCGACGTGCCGCTGCGTGTCGCTTTAAAGCCGGGGCGCTTCTTATCCCTCGCCGAATCCACGTAGCGCGCGCGCTCTGCACGTTCTTTGAAATCGACTTTCCGAGCATGTGCGGCCATAAACACTGGGCTTGTTCCTTCCCTACCATTCATCTGCCTTTTCCCGCGCGGGGTGCTCCATTTCGCGATTTGTTCGGCTCGGAAACAAGAGTAAACAGGCTCGTAAAGCCGAGCGGGAGTTAGAGAGATAAGAGATAGAGAGAAAGCAAGAGGAGGATCCGTAACATATGGATTACACAATAAACACCCGGCGATTCCGGAGCAAGCTCGTTCGGGCTCGATGAATTTTATAAGCCGCTTTGCTGCAGCTAGCCTGCGTTGGACAAGCTCTCTTCCTATCTCTCTCTCTCTCTCTGTCGTTCTCTCTCTTCTGCTCTCGGTCTCTCTCTCTTTCTCGCTGGGCCAACCGGTAGTGGCAATTAACCGGACACTAGAGCGCTTGCGCGGCTCCGCTGAAATTTTGCAATTTAGATTATGGCGCCCGAGCCCCGGCCCGGCCAGCCGCTCATTTGCATACATTCGCCGCTCAAATAGAGGCGTCCATTGTATTAAGCGTAATGTGAGCTGGATAATACGATTCGCCGAGGTCGGCGTTATCGTTTTCTCGCCCTCTATCGGCCGCTCGCCACTTGTTCGTCGCCGTTTATCGGCCGGCCTCCTGTCCAGGATCTGTAAAGTGAAATTTTCCCGGCGATATCTGTAGCTCGCGGGATTTTGTCGGACGCGAACGAGTGTTTTCGAGATCGATTCTGCGCGGCGATAATTGGATGAGGATTACTGCTTGCTAGCTTTTGCTCTCTTACTCTCTTCGCTTCGTGACAAATCGACGTTACGCGAATTGCCAGGATCGGGGGGATGAGAGCTTGTTGCGCCCAACAGAAGAGAGAGAAAGAGAGAGAAAGCAAATTTCCTCCCTCATCCCACTTTGGACCGCTGCCAAGCTCTAACTGAAAGTCATCTTTGACGCACGTGTGCGCGCTCTGCACACCCGACAACCTGTTTCCCAATCCTTTCGTTTCTGCTATTTGTCTTTGCTTTTTTTCTAGGCCCTCGAATTTCCGTGTTATTTATCGCCTTGCCTGGAAGTCAATATGAATGATTTGAGGTGTATATAGCAGAGCTTGGCGTGCCAATGGAACGCATCTAATGGCTCGACAGTCAATTGGTCCTGCTGAATACAACGAATATGACGAATATGACGGACATTAACATTATCTGAGTCGAACAAACGAAAATAGTAGAAAAACAATAAAAAATAAATGCACGACGACAACCATCTAAAGTAACATCACAGATAGTTAGTCAATATACTTATATGCATATATATTTAAACAACAACTACGCGATGATATCGATTTATTGAAACATAACTCACAAATTCAGTGAGTTTCATACTTAAGGACAGTGGATGGGTTCGCAGGCAATTAACATAATATTACTAATCAAAATATAGTTATGATAATAATAATAATAATAATCCTGATATCACAGACACGCAGGCACGCTTTTTTAACAAAATTTATAGAAATAAAGGTCAGAAAGACTAGCAATATACGAATTTTGGAACAATATCAAATGAAGGCACTTCGATGGTATACAGACAGAGGACAATTTAAAAAAATATTAATACATAGACATGTACAGTGATAAATTTAATGCTTGATTTGAGCAAACTTCTAATTATTTAGACGGTCTTTTACTCGCGGTTTGAAGTTACGTTTTGACTTGTATTTATTGTTGTTAAGGGCACTACAAAGACATTCCTTTGATCAATTAAATGACATTTGTGGGATTAAAAGTAAAGACCTTCCAAATGATCAGTTGCTGCCCATGGACTTTCAAGGGAGGATCGTCAGAGAAGTAGTTAGAGTTTGAAAGTAAATTAAGGAGAATTCGTAGGTCGGTGCATTGAAACTCATTGCAGTTCTGTCTCAAAGCGAGGAATGTTTCTGCGTGAGTACTATTGGATGATTAAACGTGAGTGAGTCAAGTTTTAAAGTGTGTTGGAATTCATTTTTGTGAAATATGCTTTGAATGACGCGCCGCGTAACGGAGTTGTGATGTCTTTGTCAAGTGGGTTAATCCAGTTAATTTATGGCTTTTGATTTAAAGTAAGTTGTAAATATTGTGAAATAACATTGATATTTAATTATCTATTTTTCTACAAGTGGCAATAAAATAATTAGTCTTTGACTATCATAAACTGGATCAACAAAGAAAAATACTTAAATTCTTCATATTTAATTAGTCATATTACCATTTATCTTTAATGTACAATATGTATTTATAAGCTAATACTAATTGATGAAATTTATGTACTATTCTCCTGTGTACCGTATTTGCCAAATCTAGTGGTGTGCTATTACTTGCAATTTAAACATTAACGGCACTATTGAACAGCTTCATCGCTAGGCTTCCGACATTATTTATCACTTACCTTGACAAAATATTTCGAATAATCTCTTTGATGATTTTTGGACTTTATCATCTTATATCAATTTCATTCAGAACTAATTATTTTTGTTTATAATTATCTGACAAAAAGTTTGCCAAGTTAGTTTTTTAATGCTATGTGATTTTGCAAATCACTCAAGATCGTTTTTCATGACAATCTACTATTCAATTACGTCTATATTCCAATGACTTCCAAAATTTTTAGATAAAAATTTCGCGAGAATTTCGCACAAAACACATTGGTGTAACCGTAATTACGAAAACAAATAAAAAGGAAAGCTAAAACAAGATAAATTTGCAAAGCATTCTTTCGCTAACTTGTTTTTGCTACACGAGTGCGCTTAACCACGAATGTTTTTTCTGCACCTACAAGCTGTTACTACCCTGCTATTTCGTTCGTACAGCCTTTACCCTCGCGTGCGGAAATTAACATCACGTGCTAAACCCCTCAATTCCCTAGGCAAAAATGCAAAAAGCGTTTCACAGCTTGATGGAGGCTCATTTTATTTTCTTAGTTACTTTTATTAGTTTGAAATAACTAACTTACAGTGTGTGTGTGCACGTGTATATTTGCATGCAGGTATTTAGATATTTTTGATTGTAAATATTCAATGCATATGAATACAAATTTGTTTTTTATAATATGTGTTTGTTTTTTACATACACGTAAAAGTATATGCATTTGTTTACGCACGCATGAGTCTATTTTCAAATTTGTACGTGTCATATCGTTGTGCGCAGTGGTGTAGTGCGGAAAGAAGGTGCACAATAAAATGTTGTTCGCGGCCACTGGCGTTGCCACTGGGCTAGCAAGCGGACGCTTTGGGAATTGCGCCGTGTTTTTGCACTCTTCAGCAGCCTCAAGCAGCTCCGGAGTATCGGGAAATTACCTGTGAAACGGACCTCCATCTCTTTTGCTTTTTCCCTTATTTCTTCGTTTTACTATTCGCAAAAATTTCACATTTTATGAGAAATTGAAAAAACGGACATTTTTAATATTCATTTTTTAGCTGATATTCATCCACTCGATAACAAAGGTAAATAGACTCTGTTAGATACGCTTCCCGAACGAAATATATAGTTTGTAATAGTTTACGGTAATGTTGTGATGATAATTTAACTCAAAAATATGCTAGCGAAATTGCGATCGGTAATCGCAGAACATGGAATCCATGCCTGACGTTCGCGCGCGTGTGTTTATAAGCACGATAAATTGTCGGACACGGCAGTCGAGGAAATAATAAAAGCAAATAATGACACGAGAATTTGCGTGCGATGAAATATCTATTGCTCAGTCGATGAAAATTGACTCTCCATATCCCATTAAGCGCCAAACGATAATATCATATTCAAGCGGTTTGTGCACACGCCCCTTTTCGGGCTTGTTCCCTTATCTGTATAAAAAGAACGAAGAAGTGAAAAGGGCTAAAAGATAAGGAAACGAGGTAAGCCTGATGGGGTAGAGGAAAAAAAGTGAGAAATCATTGTTGCAAACGATCTTTCCTAACAATGAATATTTGTTGCATGAACTAAAATATATATCGCGGTAATATTATTTATCTGGTAAGATTGAATAACCTAAAGTTTTTATAAGAGTAGACATTTTAGTAGAAATGACATTTTAATAGAGCATTATTGTAGCACAATGCATAGTGCTTGTCAGGGCTTAGTAATATTTGATGATGACATGTTGACTCATACCGTTGCACATTTACATAGTAATGTTATATGCAATAACATATATTCTGTTTGTGGGTTTCGTTTGATCCTGAAAGTGTATAGTATAAACGGTATTTATTTCCTTCTTAAAATTATAATGTGAGTCGGGCAAATTTCTTACTTAAATTATTTTAATGTCTTATTTTGTTATATAAAAGCAACATGTTTTAACGAACGCATCCAGTGAAAGAACCTAAGGAATATATACAAAATATACATAGGTATATATCTATTTCAACACATGCTCCTTTTGACTTGCACAATAAAAGTTTCGATCTTTAAACCAAAGCAAATATTTATATTATACAAAAATCTTAAAATAATTGTGTATATTTAAACGGCGGGCTATTTTAATTCATGCAACAAAAATAGTAAAAGGAAAAATTGAACAAACGGGAATAAACGAGAAAATACATTTTACTGTACTGAGGCATATAAATGATGTTGTGAAAGAATGTTCGTGGGTGATATGCTCTTGTTTTATTTATGTTTCAGATTGACGATAAGTGATTGACATTTAAAATTTATGAAACCGCTTGAAAATGAAAATTTGAATAGCAGAAATCGAATAATATGAATATTACAAATTACCATTAGTATTACGGAATGCTTTTTATAAATAATCACTATATCATTATTCAGTTATAAAATAATATATTACTCATATTTAATATTAAAATCATAATTTGCACTCCTTAAAAATTCAATTGAGTAATTTCTTTATTACATTGCAATTATTCAATAACCAAAGTTTAACATTTTAAAAGAAATAAAAAAATACTCCACACGCATATCCCGTTATCGCCGATGATTAATAGGTGATGACTGAGGACAACATCTCCTCCCAGACCCTGAGGATCTGGCACCCTTTATCGACAAACCGTAATTCATCCCTATGTCAATGGCTCTAACTGTCTTTTGACGAATGCAACAATAGGACGAGGAAGACAACAATATGGTAATCGATTGCCGTATGGTCCTGCGATATGCGAGTGATCTGTGTACAGATGAAAACTCTGCGACCAATAGATAGAATGAAAATACTTGATTTTATGTTTACACTAGTTGTTCATTAATTTATTAACTTTATAACAATTTTAAAAATATTTACTTTAACATTTTGATAATGATTGAAATTTAATACTGAGCTTATAAATTTAATTCGTTTCAATGGATAAATCATTTTGCTGGATTAAGCAGATTTTTCAAGCTATATCAAAATAAACCAAAGACAAGTCGTAGAAAAACTGAAACTGCGACTAAATTAAAAACTTCAGAATTGCAACTCAAAATAAGGCTGCTGCCGGTCTGCATCCCGGATTGTTTTTGAGCACAACCGGTAGGACGTAATCGAATAGCGAATCGACTACTACCGCTGTCGAATACACACTGTCCGGACGACAAAAAAATAGGAAGAAAAAAAAAATAGGGACACACCATCGAACAGCGGCGGCGGCGCAGCGTCAGTCGTTCAAGCGATGTCGACAGCAGGGATAACAAAAGGTGGCCGTGCACTATACGTGTGTACCTGTATACCGGGAAACAGTATAGAGCTCTTTAGGCCAGACATAGTCGGCAAGATGATGCCGAAATTTGTTCCTGCCGTTTGTTACTATTTTTAGTTAAAATTTTAAAAGCTAGTGAGTGAATTAGGAAATTAAATAACAAAAAAGTCTAATAGTATTTTTTAATTAAATTGAAAACATAAATCAAGACCAACGGTATTTTACTTCTTCAAATAGTAGAAGTTGTAATTTTTGGCTATAATATTCATGTGTAGGAATATTTATCATTAAAGTCATCAATATTTTGTAAATATTATTAAAATAATAATAAAAAATAACGGGTTAAAAATAATGGTTTAAACATGATTACTGCATATTGGTTTTCTAACAACCAATTGAAGCAAATCCATTTGGCAGACATTGATGAACCAATGATGTTTTAATAAAAAGAGCGCGATTTTTAAACATAAAAATATTATCATGATCTTTTTTATTTTTTTTTCTAATATTGTACCGGTTATACATTAGTTTTTTTTTAAACATCCCAATAAGCGTTTTTACTTACTGATTCAAAAGTGGCATGTTAAAAGTACAAATTTTAAAGTTACATATTCAAAATTCATATAACCCAACGTGTATCTCAACTCTTTTTTTTAATTTTGCTCACCCATAAAACATACGAAAACAAATTTATTTCTTAATTATTGTCAAAGTAGAACTATTTTATGGTAAATTAACTTAAATTTAAATATTATAAATATCAAAATAATATAAGGTTGTTGCTTAATAATCTTATGTATAATCTTATGTATATATTTTTTGTATGAAGGCCTACGGACCGGCATTGATATATAATAAATAAATAAATAAATAATCAATAAAACATGAATACTGTTGCCAAAATCTGAAATAATTTATTTTCTTCTTAGTTTATAAAATTGCAATATTTCTAATTCTACTTATCAAAAAAATAAGAAGGTTTACAAAGACCTATGATATTACATAGTTCTTTTTATTATTAGAATATCACTATTTTACTTCAATTTGAATTAACATTTGATTTATGTAACATACAGTTTCACCTAAATTCAAACTTTACCATACTTGTATGGTACGTATTACTTAATAGTTAAAAATTAAGGTCAATGATTTGATTACTTATTTAAAATTTTATATTAACTATTACATATTTTTATATTTAAATTTAAAAACTATTTTTTATAAACTTTGTGAACTGCGAAACAATCTGATTATTTTTGATAAATAGTTTGAATCAAACGATCGAACGAACGCTTTCAAAACATTGTCACCACCTTATGGGGTCTAGTACGCTTCGGCGCGCCATTCAATGCGAGTCTACTGTAGAGTTTTTTGTTTGTAATTTAATTTTCAAGTTAACGATGACATCAGTTCTCTAAATATTATGATGAATCCACTGCAGAGTATATTGTTTATCTGTAAGTGTTTGTGTGATTTTACTTTGAGAGCATAATTACAAATTTTGTTTGCGTATTATGGACTTGTAACTGCAGGGTGAGCATCAATAAGGATTCATATTAAAGTTGCAGAAGCAAAAGGAGAGAGGCTCAATTTGAGTGGTTGTGAGCAAAACTGCGATCAAGAAAAAAGGGTAAACATAGCACTGAAGTAATAGCGGATTAAATATGTAATAATATATATTAAGGGAATTAAATAAATACTAACCAAGATATAATAACACTGTTAAATACCTTAATTTTAAAGACGAAAGAAACTGTATCTTACAGTATTATTGTTTTTCATTACACAATAATAGTAATAAAAGCTATGTATTGTTAGTGCAATACGATAAGATAGTTTCTTCGTCAAATTGTTTAGATAAATATTTTTAATGTATAAACATATCAATGGATAAAAGTGAGCATCATTAATCAACATTAGTAAGATATATATTTACGAATATACGTATATTAATTATATTGATTAGTTTATATGTAATAAAAAACTCATTATAATCATCACATGGTGGATGCGCAGACTCAAAACTGTCTCTTGGCAAACCCAAAGAAAAATATAATATGTAATATATAAATATAGATAAGCAACAGTGAGACAGCGCCAAATAACTCCATAATAAATATATAGTAACGTGTACGTGACAAAAATATGTATATATATATTTACGATAGGCTTCAAGAAATTTTGTATATATACATATATAAGTCAAAAGATATACAATGCAGAAGAAAGATAGAAAATAAGAGAAGGAAGAAACGTAAAACAACAAAATAAAAACGATGTTGTTGAAAGTGTCTTTTTGTGTGATGGAATTGTCCCGGCATCATAAAGGTTCTTACAAGAGTGCAATAACATTATAGCATCATTCAAATAATTATTAATAATAATTAATTAATAATCATTATTGATAATTATCTTTATTACAAATAAAGAAATTAATTAAATTTTGCATTCAGTGGAGAAATTAATTCGAGTAACAAAATCAAGGCTGGAAGTGTCTTGATAACTCGGATTCTTCTTATATTTTTTTTATATTATTCTTATTCTTATTAAGTCATTATAATAAGAAAATTATGATTCGGAAAATTTTGTGCGTTTCAGAGAATTTATATATTTTAATTTTTAATTTATCAAATTGCATCTGATGATTAAGCTGCACTTCAATACCTTTACTCCTAACAATATATTAAGTAGGAGTAACACTCAGGTTTTGGTCGAATTATAGCCGAAGAAGCGACACATGTATGCTTCAGCACGCTTGTTGAATTATTGAGACAGAGAAAGTGAGAGAGGGAGGGGGAGAGAGGAGGGAGAAGGGAGAGAGAAGGTTCATTGAATCACTATTAGAGAGATAGTTAAATGTAAACCGTTGCCATGTGTGCTCTGTCTAAGAATTGAATCCGGAAAATTTACATAGACTTCAGAACAGTTAATTTTAATTAAGCTTTTTTTCTTTTAACTGCTTTAAATTAATTTTGTATAAACTTTTTTAATTTTTAAACTTCAGTTAAATATTATTTTACTTTTGATTATGTTTGATCTGTAAATCGACTGATTTAAAAAATTATATATCAAAAGAGTATTTTATTTTTTTGTTACTTTTAAAAATGTATAATATAAACATCCATTTTTACCGAAAAATTATTTTCATGAAGTTTAAATATGTACAGAGGAAAAATCTCGCACAAAAATTCGTTTATTTTTTCAACGTGTACACGAATCAAAATATCGGAAATTTTATTTTCCAGAAAATGTATAACGCGCCGTATTTCGTTGATCTGTAATGTTATTACAAAATAATTGTACAAAATATTTGCAAAATGTTGTAGTTTTTAAATCTTACATTGAAAAAAGATAAAATTAATGGCTTTGAAAAAATGACTTTGCTTTATTCTGAAAACGTTAAATTTCATCAAATTATCTCTTTCTTTAAATTTCTTATCGAAAAAATAAATAGTATGAACACTGGAACTTCCAGGCACACTACCGCACTATCGCAAATCGAGACCAACTGGATAAAATGGAGGAAGAAGTTTAACGTAGTTCCACGCTCGATTTCTGAAGTTAATCAAGACGCGCAAGTCCAAATTCTCGGAGTTTTCGAAGCGAAAACTCAATTTTTTCCCCGCAATCAATCTTTGAATAGTTTTTAAAAAAGCTTTTTCTTTGAAATACTTTATCGTATAGGTGGTTCAAAATCAATTTATATGCTAACGTAGTTACGTCTTTTCTGTATTATTTCATTTGATGATTTGTTTTTCAGTTTCCATTTTTTCGTTAGTTATTGTTTTATTAAATAATTTAAAATTGAATAATAGAATTTGTCTGTGATGTTTGAAACGTCAAGTTGCCATGAATAGACTTTTTGATATTGCAGTGTACAAAAATTTTGTTCAATAAAAATCAATAAAAATGTTTATTTGGAAAAATTTTGAAAGTAATTACATTTAGAGATATGTATTTTAATAGCTTTATCCGTCAGGTTAATGATTAGACTCAGATTTTTTCCTTCGTAAATAAAAATAAAATTTGTTTTTTTTTTAACCCTCTAAGGTTGATCTCGATTTTACTAGGAAATAATAACTTATTTGATTTATTTCAATTATAAAATTTTTTCGGGTTTTAATTAATTTAAGCCTTTTTAAAAATATTTTATGGAAAGATGAAAAAAAATAGTAAGAAAGTTATTTTTATTATCAAATAAAATATTTTAAACTTTTCGAAAACTGAAACTACTTAAAAGAGTTGTGTATAATTAATCAGTATTTAATCTACTGTAATCTAGAGGATTAATGCAAGTATACGGGTTCCCGAAGACACTGTCCATCAACATTAGGAAATCATCAATAAACAGCGCATAAAAAATATGACTTTTTTGTGGTAATTTATCAAAGTTAAATCAGAGTTTCACCAAGGCTTCAAACCTTGACTTTCCTCGAATTCTTCGCCAAATTCTTCGGATGCCGGGGCAATTAGGCTGCTCTTCCAAAAGAGTGATTCGAGAAGAGAAACCAGCTATATGAAGCGATAGAGAAATAGAGAGAAAATAAGTCAATGAAGGACGATTTAGCGAAGACAGATAGTAGTATACATGGCGTACGTGTACATGTGTATGCGCGTAAGATAATAATAAACAAGAGGCGGGTGCGATTTGTCCGACAGAGCGCAGCATCATTATTTTTTACATTCACACGCAAGCGTTCATTCTCACAGATATGGTTTTGTCGGAGGTAAAAAGGGAAAAGTTCGTAAATTTAAAAATTCGGTCAGACGTTTATTCACTTAAACTAAAATTTTTTTGGATACGAAAATATAATTTTGAAAAAACAAACTCGTTTGGAAAATAAAAAGGCTCGCGTATCAGCTAAATTATTTGTCGAATATTTGAAGGGAGGGGGGTCAATATTCCGAAAGTCTATTGTACAGTTATATTCAACTAATGAATTTTGTATAGTTCGGTAGCTCACATTATTTATTTTGTAAATATATTATCTATAAAGAGAATATTCCATTATAGGATCACGTATTTCGATGAAACTTTGCAAAATGATACTTCCCCGAAATCACGAGCCACGAGTTTAACATATTTTCAAACAAACCCTGGAATTCCAAATATAGTCCAATGAAGCATAGATGTAATTAGACCATATTCGGGACTTTAGGGACCACTCAAAAAATGTTGTGATATATGTCTCAAATTTTGAGCTGAAACATCATTTTGATAGTTTTTATCGAAATCTGTGATCTAAAGGTGGATTATTCTAAAGAGAGTTTAAGAAGAGTACCCCACTTTTAGAACACAGATTTCCATGAAAATTTACAAATTTTTCTTTACTTCAAAATATGAGACACGTATCGGCATTTTTTAAACGGACCCTGAAGTTCCAAATATGGTCCAATTAAATTTCACAAAGGTTAGTTATAATTTACAATTTTGAAATAAGTGTGAAATAAATAAAAAATTAATAAAATTAAATAAGTGTGTTTTATTGTGTTTCGAAATTAAGCTATGTCGAATTTCTAGGGAAAATATTTTTCTATTAATCGGATATTCAATAGTTACAATGATCATTAAAAAAATTTTTTTTTAGCTTTTTAAATTAATTAAAAAAATTAGTCGATATTTTATACGATCAATATTTTCATTGTAAAATTTTGAATATTTGATACCAGCTGATTCTGTGCTACGTTAAATTATTCAAATTCGTTAGTCGACTGAAATTTGATGATAAACTGTAAAAATGTGTTGAAATATCGAATACCCCTTCCTAAATACTTTTATAGTGAAATATAAAACTTGCATTACTTGAAATTAGAAAAAAGTTAATTTTTAATTAAATTTAAAATACGTGTAGTGGGCTTCTATATAAAATCTACAAAAGTATTATATATATATTACGCATTGCCAGGTTTTCTAAAATTAATCAAAGAAATCAAATTTTTATTTGACTAATGGATTTTAAAATTTTTATTTGACTATTGGATTCTAAAATTATTCTTCATTGATAGTAGGTCTTTAAAATTTGTATGCGACAAAAAATTTTAGCATTCTGTGCATCAATCTTGCGTTAAAAATTTTTTTTTTTTTTGCCAATGTCAGTGCGAAAAGAAATATTTTTGCTTCGCTACGAAAATTCAATTTTGTATTATCAAGTATTATTAATGAATTAACCTGATAAAATCATATTCCTTTTTTTCTTCATAAGTTATTATTATTACGTTTTTTAATTTATAAGTTATTAAGTTTATTTATATATAAGTTATTTATTTGTTAACTTATTAAGAAAAAAGGAATATGATTTTGTCAGGTTAATTCGTTCACCAATTCAATTAAATCTTTTTTTTTCATTATTAGCTATCACTAGTAAAAAAATTAAAAATTTTGAACAAATATATATTTATTTAAGGAGTAAGTCTAAATAAAAAGCTAAAACTTGATAATAATGCATTTGTTTATAAAAAAATAATTTTATTATTGTTGCTGATAAATAATAAATAATTAATAAATATATATTTGACAAGATATTTTTCTCAAAAGTAGATTCAATTTTAAGATGGTCTAAAACTTATTTCATAATCTACAATATATTTTTTTCAAATTATACACATAAGTAAATAAATATAATTATCTTCTTTATTCTATAATTTTACTTTTGAATTATTCCAAAAAAGTAATTTATAATATAATTAGTAACTTTTGAAATTTAAAAAGTTAAATTAGATTTCTATTGCATCAACTAGAATTGATAATCTATTTGATTAATTCCACGTAATCAAATGGACACACGTCCAGTATTCGATTTGAACTTTCATCTATTGGGACACAAACGAGAAGAAAAATAGAAAAGTTGACCGCGACGTGACAGACTTTTAATTTACGGACGTTCGAAAAGAAGTTGAATAGAAAGCATGCCATTTCGTTACAAATCGATAGAATTCTTCAATTATCCACGAACAAATTATTTAAAAATTTAATTCTGTTCTTTTTTACGATTTACTCATTTTTTAAACAATTTAAATATTTTTTAAAGTTATTTAATTAAAAAGTTATTTCGCAATTAAAGAAATCGATGATTTTGTTTATATACAAAATTATTTACACTTTACTAGTATTATGATTAATCTTATTTTTATTCGTTTGATTAGTGACATCAAGAGTTAAATTTTTAAATTACAATAAAAGTAGATGTAGTTATTTAAATTCGTTTACATGTATAAGATTCAAACATTTAATAAATAGCCACATTATTGATCAATGTCTCATTCGCATCTCTCTAAGTTTTCTTTCTATAAATTGCTTGTTTTTCATTATCGTTCGATGACTATATAGGACAAGTATTCTGAAGAAAAAGTTTCGCACCTGAATATGCACCCTTTTTTATATCTCACTTTCAACTATCAATCTTTTTTATCTTGTTGATTCTATGATTTCAAGAAAGATTTTGATACTTTAAGAGAAAAACAATAATGTCCTTTGTATTGTAGTACTTAAAACTTTTTATAAAATTGATATCTATTAGTCAGAAAAGCAAATTACATAGAGTCCCGAAAAGTAAAAAATACCTTCTATTCAGATTAACTAAGAAAACTTTTTTTCATTAATTCACGGATCATGAAAATCTGCTGTTTGTGTGGTCGACAAAAGACGCTCAGGGATATCCTTTTCGTATGTAGATTTTGCAAAGCCGCCACGAAAATTTGCGAGAACTCGAGCAGAGGATGTCGCCGATCAGCGAAGAAAAAGTTGGCCCTGAAGAAATCGCATTTTCTCTGGCGTTCGGGTATTCGTAAAAGGATGTTTTTCCTTAGCTCGGGCTTTGCAAGCACCTTAGCTTGCGAAAAGTTTACGTGCAAAAGTGAGATAACCGCCTTCTAGAACATTTTTATTTATTTGTGGAAATGAAAGAAAAAGTAAGTTTTAAATATTAATGATCTTATTAATTGCTAGAAAATTATTTTTTTAATTGCTTTGATTAATTCATGAAAATACTGACAATACTGAAAATATTATATTACAATACTGAAAATGATATCATAAAAAAGCGTAGGCTCTGAGTGACGAAAGAAATTAGAAAAAAATTTTTAAAATCAAATTGCTTTTTTTATTATATATTTTTTTAATTTTAAATGATGGAGTAAAATATCTTTATATTTACGAGATATTTGAAATATACCAGAGACATTTTTTTCTTCATATTTAAAATGTTGGCATTGATTAATTAAATAAAAATCCAATATGTAAAAAAACGAACAAGTACTAATTTTTAAAAATGTTTTTTAAAAAGTTAAATAGCTAAATTTTTTTACATATTCTGATTTTCTCGATAAAAGTACAATTTCACGAAATAGTGGATTACATTAAAAAATTTTGAGTATAACATTTTTAAAGCAAATATATTTATGTGCTGCCAAAATGTTATGACAAGTATTTTTTAATTTTTTTTTTATAATTAAAATTTTAATACTGACATCGAATATAATGCTTCGCGTATGATAAATTAGTAATAGATCATCACGATTCACTCTCACACAGATTTTACGAACATCCATTCGATCATATTTTACAATAGCAGAAAATGCAAGAAAAAATAGAGACAGAAGGCATAAAGAATAAAGATTATATAGTGATACAAAGAAATATAGTCTTAAAAGTGGCTTATTGAAATGGTACCTAACAAGGGTATTGCGTCGGAGACCTGCGGCAAGGTCTCTGCTACGAGATTCAGGAACACCGTCAGCGATAGCAAGATGGTCACTCCTGAAACAGTCGGCGCCCACCCACGTGTGCGTTTGTTCCTTTATTCATTGTTATTGTCATGAACATTTTTTTCTTACAATCTTCATTATCACACAAAAAAAAACTATTAAAACTTGACGTTGGCGCATCGAATATCCTTCTCCGATTGAAGAAGAATTTCAATTATTTTCACCTACTTAATTAATAGTATCATTTGCTTTTTAGACTACGTTGTATCTGGTAGCGTTTTTACGTATACGCCATTTTGGTTTTATCATTTAACATATAAAATACAACAGCGGACCAGATTTGTAGTCTAGTCTTCAGAAAAATCAGAGTGAATTAAGCTCTAGAAGGATAATTAATACACATTGGGCATAAAGTTAAATTGGAAAGATAATGAGCTTTTAGCACTAATTTCTAGAGTTGACAGTTTCATTTTTTCACTCAAACTATAAACTTTTCATTTTTACTTATTTCTAGCATTTATATATCTCTACTATACTCTAATAAAAGTATTCGTTAATTTGTAACAATTTAAAGTAAATATTCGCCTTCTTTTAAGTTAAAAAAATAAATAAAAACTAATATATGGAAGATATACTTATATCTTGGTTAGATATTTTTACAACTTAAATTTATTAAGAAGTTTATCTAAATTCTTATCGTTAAAATTAAAGTATTGTAAACAAATTGATATAAAATTTAGTCATGGGTGCTTTTGGGCTTGTCCCGTTTAAAAAATAAACAATATAAAAAGTAAAACAATAACATCTCTTTAACACTTTAATGTCTCATGTTTCCTTGATTAAACTTGTTACAAAAATGACTTTCAATTGCAATTTTTTTTTAAACACAATTTTTTTTTAACTATTTGCTTTTTTTTTGCTTTTTAAAGATTATTCACGAATAAGTTTTGTTTTAAAATAATATATGTGCTTTAAAAACATTTTCACCTTAATACCGCGACAATATCTTGAATAAATAATACTGTGAAAAATGCTAATAATAATAAATTACGTGTCCTATGTTCCACGTCAACGAAATGCAGGGACCGCGTATTATCTGGAATTTTCGATTTCCGAAAACAAATTGAATCGTCGAAAAGCATCCTACCAGAAAATTGTTTGACAGCATCGATAATACGGCACTATGCGCTCTACGCTGTACAACGTTTTGACGTCATTTTGTTTTGTTGACTTTTGTATTATTTTTACCGTTTCGGTGAAATTTTTTTTTTAAAGCTTTAAAATTCCGTAAATTTTGTATCTTATCGCGCATATGATATCGAAAAATCGGCTCTAAAGAATGAATCTGGTATTGAATAAACATTTTTCGAAATTTTAAACAGTTTTAAGACTATATACACTACCAAATTTTAGACAGATTTTTTAAATTTTGTTTATCATTGTAATTATTTAATAAAAATTTTAGAAATAACAATTTCTTTTATTTAAGATTCAATGAACAATCATATTCTGTTA
>JAPYZB010000105.1:0-30467 GCA_030522745.1 Eupelmus kiefferi | reverse complement strand
ATCCAAAAGTGGTCTTTCGGTGGGGAGTGGAATAAAATACTATATGCAACACGGGACAAAAGTAGATTCTTCCCTTGGGTGATTATACTGCCCTTACAATAATATTTTTCCCTCGGCTGATTACTGTACCTCGCTTCGCTCGGGCAGTAAACGCAGCCTCGTGAAAAAAGTCTTCTTGTTCGGGCAGTAAACTCACTCGCGAGAAAAATCTGCTACTTTTGCCCCTTGTTGCATAATGTACTATTCTTCCCACGTTACACACCGTATTTTTTCTAACGAGCCCAAGAAAGGCCCTTTTTATTAAAAAAAATTAGTAGAGGGAATTGTGCATTTTGAGTCGTACACAATTCAATGGTAAATGTAAACAGGGCGGAAATATCCACATTTCTGCCCTGTTTTATAAAACACGCTCGAAATGCTCAACTTTCTCTGCCAATTTTAGGCATGGAAAAAGGCCTATTTCTTGCGCGTGTAGGGAAAAAATATATTTATTCGAGTTAATTAGAAAGCATTCTTTTTAAATTAAGATAAATAATAAGTATATTAACTTTTATAAATTCGTAAATGTTAGTCTGCAGAAAAGGTTCTTTCTTTGATTTAAATAAATAAGTTTTCATATAAATTAGTTGTTTGACCATGGATAAAGCCAAATAATTAATTTTTATCAATACACAGGCGATAATGTATCAACTAAGTAATTATAAATGTGTTTGTTACATAAACATTTAAATATTTAAATTTAGAGTAAACTTATAATCTCTTTTCTTCTTTTATTCTTTTAAAATCTATTTTTTTTTAAGAAAAATATATTCCAGGCATAAGTTATTTTTCAATTATTTTGTTACATTTTTACTTATACATTACATTGTTAGGAGGTTTTTCCCCTTATTTATCAAGAGGCACGATAGCGCCTAGAAGGTCTGTAGTTATAATTTCAAGACTATTTAAAGTTTGAAAATTTTTCGGATGTCGATCTTATGTTGCCACTTGTGATAACGAAGTTTTGTGACCATTAGAATCCACTTTCATCCGTATCAGGTTCGTCCACATAAAATGAGCTGTAATATCCTCGAATTGTCGGTATACTAAATGACAATATTTATGACTTTTTTTACATTATTTTTAAATGTTTTTTCCTTAAATTAACAATACTTTCCTACTACTTTGTTTTATTATATAAAGCAACGTAATTTTTTATCAAAATTTTGCTATTTTTCGAATGCGTATAAATTTTTATAGAGTCAAGACGATATTTTTCTTTTTGTAAGTGATTCACTATGTTTAAAAAAATACATGCAAAATAGATATTATGGATCAAAACATGAATTCCCTTTGATAAGTCCGCAAAATTTTTCTTAAAAAATTAAATATTAATTATGTTTGATACGAATCTTTCCTTGTTTAATATGAATCTTTTATAACGTTTAATTTCATTTTATATATTTATATTTAGAATATATGTATTAAAAGTGCAGTGTGTTTTGTAATCGCGCTCGAAGATCTATTTTTTATCTGATGCTCTGGATTTTGCAATTTGCAAATTGTGTGCGTCATCATTTTAACTACTCTTTTAATACAATGAAACAAATTTATTCGATCAGTCACTGAAGATATGATTAGAACATTTGAAATTCAAAGTTTATCCGTCACACAATGTAACGTTACGAAAAACCGACCATTCTAACAATATGCTTTTACTATTTGGCTCAAATTGTTTGTCAGAAAATTAAAAAAAAATGAAACAAACATGTGATCTTATTTTTGACATTCAGCATTTGAATAATATTTTTTAGAATATCTTATTTAATTTTTTAACTTACAGAAAAACAATTTTAGCCGAAGAAAAGTTAAAAGGTAGAAGATTCACTCGAAAATTAAAAGTTTATGAGATTTGCCAATATTCATGAATATTTAGTATAAAAAAGTAATTAATTTATGAATGAAAACTACAAGATAAAAAAATCCTAATGTATTAAGAGACATACTATTTAAGTTTTTGATTCCTTAAGTATATACCACCCCATTAAATTAACACACTTTGCTATGCGCTTATACAAAGACGAATACATTGCGCTTATGTATCCTAATGGAGCTGTGAAAGTAGGCGTAGGCTTAAGGCGACCATTGCGCGCCTAGCGGAGAGTTACCGCATCAGTCACGCTCCGGCAGTTGCGCCGAGAGCACAAGCTCTTTAATGTACGAGATAATATTTTAGTTTTACAATTAATAATAAGAAAAAAAACTAATTTTTATAATCTCATTACTTTTATTTTCATTTTTTCGTGTAGAAGTTAGAGAGGCTACTCCAGGACAAGTCAGAGTTGGTTGCTACTGACGCCATCGTTAAACCTAACCAAGCGCGTCTGAATGATTGAAGCGCCAACAAGCAGCACTGAAACGTTGACGTAGGAAAACGTCATCTTCTTCAAGAAGTAGAGTGAATTATTGTGGCAGAGTCAGAGATTATTGCTTGGCAGCCGCTTCTATACGAAAACGAGCGTAGATTATTGTTTATGGTGTCAATTTTTCTCCAGTATGAAATTTCAAAGGTGCGCTGGATATTGTTGCAGGGCGTTCTTCTCGGCGTCGCAGTGATAACGCCATGTTAGCAAAGATTCAGGTTAATATTCAATAGTGTAAAAAACACGAGCTTAAGCGGTAAGCATCCGGTGAACAGCCATGTTGAATTTATTGCGAAAATAGCATTCTGTACCTGAGTTTTTTTATCGGTTTAATCGGTTTAAAAACCTAGAGTTGAGGACCACTGTTGCGCGAGCAATAGTCATGCGTCACACTCATATACTTACATTAAAAATAATTAAAAGTGAATTCTCTTGCCTCTCTTTTCCTCTCTACTTTTTTTATTTTTCTTCTCATATTTATTATACTACTTTCGCTTTTAATACATTTGTAATGCATTTACACATGCCGTGAAAAATATTTTTCCGAATGCAAACCTCAAATGGCAACGTAATAGATTTTATCTCAGGCCTAAGAAACGGAATCGAAGATCAAGTTGTCATCTTGGTTATGTTTCTTAAACAAATTTAAAAAATGACAGAAAAATATGTAAGACAATTTATTTAGAAGTTTAAGGGAAGGCTATTACACCAAATTTTGATATATTCTAAATTTGATAAAATATAGTGCTAAAAGTAATTATAAAATGTAATAATATTGAAATATATAATGTTAATGACTTAAAAAATGTGATCTCTCAAAAAAATTATATATATTTATGTTTGATAAGTCCATATTGAATGTTTCGATAAGTCAAATATCCTTTTTTCTGAGCCAATTCTCAACCAAATTGAACTTATGAGGGCTCATTCTCTTTATGATAAGCTCCTCTTTGGACTGAGTATTTTAGTTTTTTAATATACAACTTTTAAAAAATTTTGAGGATGAAAATTAGAGAAAATTTTTCAATAATTTTTTATGAATAATTATATTAAATGATATTTTGCTACTCAAAATTAGATGTAAATCTTAAACTAAAAATCTGAAATACTCAATTCAAAGAGAGGCTCATTACAAAGAGATTGTGCCCTCATAAGTCCAATTTGGTTAAGAATTGGCTCAAAACTCTGCACACTTTATAAAAAGGATATTTGACTTATCGAAACTGTTGATATGGACTTAACAACATAAATATGTAATTATTTCCAAGGGATTACATTTTTTAAGTCATCAACATTATATATTTCAATATTATTACATTTTATAATTATTTTTAACATTATATTTTACCAAATTTTTTGAATACATCATAATTTGGTGTAAACCTTCACGGAAACAATATGCTTGGATAAAAAACTAAATTGTACAGCACTGCATTGATGTATATCAAACAAATTTGTTATGACTCCAAATATTTAATGAGTTGCTTAGAATTTAAAATAAACATTTTACCTTCATTAAAAACTGAAACAAAATATATTTTTGTCAATGCACTTTCATAAGAGAAATTCAATAAAATGAATAATCTGAAACCATTGTGAATCTGATCCTTGATAAAATTAAAAATATTTCTCTCTTTGACAAAGTTGGGAAGATTTTTAATTTTATCAAAGATTGGATTCACAATGCTTTATCGGATTAATCATTTAATTAAATTTCTGCTTATAAAAGTGTTTCATTGACAAAAATATATTTTTATTTAGTTTTTAATAATTAAATGTTTTTGAGGTAAAATGTTTTCTTTTAGTTTTTAAACAATTCACACACTACAAAATATTAGATAAACATAATAAACAAAAATTGTTTTTCCGTTCATGCAACAAATTTTTCCTCATTCGAGATTCAATTTTCATGCACTTAAATCAAAAAGTACTATTAATACGTATAAAAAATTTCTTTAATCTACAACTTTATATCTCTTGTTACAGATTGATAGATTGCTAATTCAGTATATTTAATATTTTTGTTGGTCAAACTGCTATCATTCAGTATGACTGAATACAAACTTGTTGTTGTTGGAGCTGGAGGTGTGGGGAAGTCAGCACTTACCATTCAGCTAATTCAAAACCATTTTGTAGACGAATATGATCCTACGATCGAAGATTCGTACAGAAAACAGGTATATTATCGATAAGTACAGTAATAGGATATTAAGTTGCTTTTTCTTTAAATGTAAAGTTAAAATAAAATTTGTTTGATTTGTAGGTTGTTATAGATGGAGAGACATGTTTATTAGATATTCTAGATACAGCAGGTCAAGAAGAATATAGTGCAATGCGAGATCAATACATGAGAACAGGCGAAGGATTTTTACTGGTTTTTGCTGTTAATTCAGCGAAAAGTTTTGAGGTAAATAATAACATAATTTACTATAAATAGAAGATTCAACGAACGTCATATTCTTTGTCCTTATCCGATTAAATAACTATTAATTTTAAAATAACATAAATAAATACTGTTAGAATAAAAAAACAATAGTTATTTAATAAATAATTTTTAACTCTTAATAATTTGCCATATGTATAGTACTCTTGATAATTTTAATAAACTCTTAATAATTGACTTTTATATGTAGGATATTGGAACATATCGTGAACAAATAAAGAGGGTAAAAGATGCAGAAGAGGTTCCAATGGTGTTAGTTGGTAACAAGTGTGATCTGCAGCAGTCTTGGGCTGTAAATATGACACAAGCAAGGGAAGTCGCCCGACAGTATGGCGTGCCATTTGTTGAGACTTCAGCAAAAACCAGAATGGGAGTTGACGATGCGTTTTATACACTAGTAAGTATTATTAAAAATGTTACCTTTTTAAAACCAAAATGAAAATTACATCATCTTTCTGAATCCAACTATTTATGTAAAGTACCATTATCAAATATAAAATTTATTATGTTGGATCTGCAATATAAAAATTAAAATTAAATAATATCAGACTGTCTCATCTAATATGGCCTTTTTATCATTGCAGGTAAGAGAAATTCGAAAAGACAAAGAGCAAAGGGGTAAAGAAAAGAGAAAACGCATTAAAGCTGGTAATTCAAGTCGCAGAAAACACAGGTGCTGTATTCTTTAAGATGTTTGATATTTGTCACTCAAGAACTAAAGTGTAAGAAACTTTAGAAGGTTTATATCGTATAAATTAAGTAATTTATATTCGCGCAACTCTGAGTGAAATTACAAATGTGAAATAAGTGCAAAACTAGCACAATTTGAAGTTTACAAATTATTCATAATTTACTTTTATGAATATTGAATACGGATAATTTATCGGATAACGTTAATCGATGAAACTTAAGTCTTTATTCGATACAATTACGTCAACATACAAGCACAAAAACAGTCTTTTAAATATTTGAAAATATTTAAGATTCCAAACTTGCTTCCTTTTATCCGAAAATATAACTTGCAAGTGTATTACAGTATAGGTAACGATATTTTTTACGCGCTCAATGGTTTTTAAATTATTTTAAGTATTAATAAATAAGCATAGATATTATTGTATTAATTTTATAAACAAAACTTTGTTACTACTATGTAATAGCAAAGTTGAAGAAGCACAATCAAGTGTAAAGTTAATACACTTACTAGTTAGTTTAAAGTTAATTACTTGTACGTTAAATACGTTTAAAACAAGGGCAATAAATGTTTTACTGTGATTATCTGGCCTCTAACATCAATAAAACAATGTTTAAGAAACTTTTAAATAAATTACATTCATATTATAACCGGCACTTATTATTACTAGCGGAATGTTTTGAATTGAACAAAGTTTTTTTAAGTAATCGCTGCAAATAGTAAAATGTATACTCAATAATTAACAACTAACTTCTCCTTTTATAAATTCAAAACATGCCATCTTTTAAAATCGGAGCTAATAATTTAAATATTGTATGATGAATCGATTATCGTTATTAAATGAAATAGTCTAGAAAAAGCTGTAAAACACTGGGCAAAAAGTAGTAAAGTAAAAAGTTTTCAAACTTCCAATATTCTTTTTATGCCAAATATACATATTTTTTAATTAAATTTTTAAATTTAATAATGTGATAAAATATAAAAAAAAATTTAAGACTAAAATGATTTTTTATCCATTATTTTGGGGCTATACAGTACTATAACGTGCTTACATTGAAACACGAGTAATAGTTGTAATATAATGTAATTAAATTTAGATCAATGTATAATATTAATAAAATTATCTTTTAAAATACTTCCTCGATCTACTTTTAATTACAAATAATGGGAAAACTCGAAAGACCAATTTTAACGCTTTATTTGTTTTATTATATTTTTACCGAGTGTCTTTCGGAAATCATTCTTACCAATGTTATACATGCTTTTATCTAAACTTTTTAATACTTCGAGTTTTTTTTATGAATTGTCTATTTAAAAATTTATGATCAGGATGACCTCGGAAAACTTTCCGTAATTATTTTCGTAGTTTATAAACTATATTACTAAATTGTAAAATTTCTTAATTTTGTGGAAGACTTAAGAATAGCTCTAATAGCACAAAACGTTGAAAAAAGGTTGGCCGACATTTTAAAAACGTTATATATGTTTTAAAAATGTTATATATCCGCTGTGATCACACGTAATGTTTTAAAAACGTTATATGTGCTGTTAGGGGATAAATTGTCTGTAATCAAGGTGTGGATTGTAAATTGTGAAAATAATGTCGTTAAACGTAGTCGATGTCGAGAAAAGATAAGACTTCCGATGTCGTCTTAACGAAAAAATAAAAAAAGAAAAAAGTAAAAAAGTGAAGACAATGAAGAAATATCAATCGTGGACTTAGCGTAATTAGCAATAAAATGAAACTTGTAAAGTTTTAGCTTATACTAGAAAAGAGAAACAAAATATGATTATTACGGGTTTTTTTTTTGTTTTGTTTTATACGGAGTTTTGCGTACTATGGTCATCATTACTAACTAGAAAATCTTTCGAGATGTCTTTTTATCCATTTTTTTGAAGCTTATATATCTTAAAAAGGGTCAACAAAAAGGCACAGTAATTTTTTTATCAGATAAAAACATTTCTATGGGATAAAACCCACCCTCAAAGTGTACCCCGAAAAAACGATATTTTTCAATTTTCTAGTTATTATATTGCTTTAATATTAAAGTTATAAAAATTAAAAAATTATATTTTTTATAAAGTATTTGAATTACTGATTCATAAGAGTATTTAACTCCTAAAAAGCAATTTGATTAAGAAAATTATGAGTGCCTTATTTGACCCTCTTTAATATATATATATAACGACGAGTGCCACCTCGGCATGTTCTTTTGTAAGTAAAAACCGTATTTTCTCTCTCCATTTGATATTGGTAATAATACATTTATAAACAGTTTTTATTTCCGACTGATCTGCAAAGGCCGCTATATTGACGCAAATGTCGAAAAAAAACTATTGCGGAAATAAAATAACTTAATTATATTCCTTCAAGTTTTAATTTTAATATATTAAACTATACAAAAATTTAATAAAACATACCTTATTGTAATGTAATTTTAATAAGTGACTTAACAGTTAAGTCGGAAATAAACGTTATGTGCAACAGCAATGAAGACGATTATTTCTTGATTGCACAGTGTACTAATATTTATTTCGCTTTCGTTTTATTACGAAAAATCTATATGTTATTCCAACGTATTTTTGCCATTTTTAAAAAAATACTACGTAATATAATATAATGCCATCACGTAAAATAGCGGACTACAAATATACCAGTTGAATTCAAAGTATCTCAATTTATATATTCAAATATAAACTTTTTTCTATATTAAGCTCAAATCAAGAGACTTTTCGTGAAACCACATATCCACAAATGAGTCACCGACATAGTCTCTTTTTTTTGTAGTTCAGTAAATTAAATTTTTGACAATGACAGGCTCAATACGCTTTATCGGCTTTGGATATTTAGCCGAACGTTTTTAAACACTAAGTGCGACTTTGTAATTTACGATAAAATTTCTGTATTTTAAATGATAAAGATAGTAACAATGTACATAAAAATAAAACTGCTTATGTACACCTTGTAAATAAATATAAGAATATAAGTTTTTGGATAAACGAATAAGATTTTGAAACTTCGAATTTCATTGTATGAGATCGACATTGTCGTATTATATGTATACCATGTACCAATTTTTCGTTAATATTTGTAAATTTACGTATTATTTTAAATTTGCTTTTGAATGTAGAATTCAAAAAAAAAACGAAAATAAAAATAATCATGTTTAATGGTTCGGTAAGATTACTGCGACATGACGATAATACATAAATTTTAACGGGATGTCGTAGCTGTACAGGTGAACTCAACTGTCTGTCAGGTACTATATTTCCATATTTTTGTTGAAATTATTAAGTTTATGATAAATTTAATGAGTTCATTAGCTTTCTAATTGTAATAGCTAGATCACTCAACTTATAAAATAATAAGTACACAATTATTTAAGTATAAACAAAATCAGTGCATGTGTTATTTTGCTACGACATTCTCTTACGTGCGAATGAAATACGTCAGTAAATAAAATTTTTGTTTTTATGTTTTTGTTTTTGCAGAAATGCCAAACAAATATGTAAAAAAATTTAAAAAAGGAAAATTTTTTCCTTTGATAAAAATAATTATATCAATCAAGAATAAAAATTTTTTTGAAATATTAAATACATTGAAGTTTATTTATTTCTTGAGCCTTAATTATTATACTTTTTAATTATTAAATTTATGATAAATTCTTCGAAGAAAATAATAGTGATTTGATTTTTGGAGTATTATGCACATTTTCTCGTATTTTCTTAATTTAAAACTCAAAAACGTGCTTGCAGCTAATGGACATAGATCTGCTTATATTATCTGAACATAAATCGTAAAGATAAAGCATCATTGCCCTTCCTATTTTTTTAATTTTTTATATAAGTGAATTTGAATATAAATTAAGTACAATTTTTTTTCTTTTACAAAAATAAAATTAATAATATCAATACAAACTAATAATACTTTTCAGGCAAGGTGCAGGTTCTACACCCAACTATTCTACACATTAGAATTATATGGACGCTATGTACACTATACCCAATTTTGAAAGTACTTCTAGATTTACAATAAATTATTATTATTTTAAAGCCATCACAGACTGAAACAATCGAAAAAAATTACTATATTTTATAGGAAAGAGGGATTGTAAATTTTTCTGTACTTAACTTAATTTTAATAAATTTCAAGTAATTCGCCCCTTTGTTCACTATAAATTTTTTTGCGTTCTCATGTGATTCTGTTTTGGTGTATTGAATTCACAAAAATGTAAATTTAACTAAAGACCTGTATGTTAAATTTAATTTTTGTGTAACATTTAATTTTAACAATTCAATTCTTTAGTTCTTCAAAAATATACATTATTGAAATATTTTTATATAAAAATATACCAGCTTGAAATTAACACACCACTTATAACCTTTTAACTTAAGATTTTAATGTAATTCATTATTAAATAGTTATTTCTGTTAAATATATAACGCCAAAAATTTTAGTGTCCGAATCAACTCCTATTCCCAAATTTGAGAATTTTCTCCAATCAGTATTTCATCAATACAAACTATAGATTAGGATGCATTTACCGACTTTTTTAGGAGAAATCTAATGCTCAGCTATAATATTTGTGTAACCTTATACAAATAAAAGAAGTATATATTCAAACGATTATAACGATAATTAAAAAACGATGTAAACCAGTTTCTTTAAAAGAAGAATTTTTATTTTTTATATCATAGCCAGAGTCCGTAACAGGATAACTATTACATTTAATGAATTTTAAATTAAAATTTTTTCAATGTTTCAAAATTATTATACTTGAACGCACTCTCTACATAAATATTTTGAATATTTATTTCAAACATTTCTCAAAATTTTGAGTAAATTGATCGATTACGAGAAAAGTTTTAAAAACTAAAATTTGATAAGGGCAGATAATATTCACTATCCGGTGCATAAAAATAACTATTAATTTGTTATTAATTTTTTTATTTATTAAATTATAAGGAAATAGGTTAGCGATCAATGTCCGATGTATCACCCAAAGTATTTCTGATATTTCGGCAAAGGTAAATTTTTTTGTTTGGGCTTTTTTCTGTCATATTTTTTTCCATCACGCGGCGTGCGAGAATTTCGTTTTCCCGCACGATCGGTGGGAAACGCTTGCGTTAAATAGTACATTATGCACCTGGGGAGTAAAAGTAAAGAATGTCGCAGACTGCGTGTAATTGTCAAACATGCTGTCTGAGGCTTTCTTTACTTACTCCCATGGTGCACATAAGTACCGATTTCTTCACACGAGGATCGTAAAATGCGTGCTGTATGAATTCGCCCGCGGGGCGTACAGTACGCACTTTATGCGCCATGTGGAGAAAACAAGCTTTCCGCACGTCGCGTTAAAAAATTATGTACGTTACATGACCACTTGTGTCGTAAATAACTATTCCTTTACTTCATGCTTTTTTTTTTTTAAATAACGCAGCCTTCTAAGACCACTGTGGTAGAAATTGATCAATTAGTTTTCTCAAAAACCCGTGCTAATAGAAAATAAAAAAGTTTCAGTTTCACACTTTCAGTTTTTGTGATCGCCAAATTCAGAACTCCTATGCGAATGATAAATAGATTATACAAATAGTTTTAAATCTTTATTTTATTTAATACTAAAAAAATGGGTTTTCCGGCAAAATGAATCCGATCCTATAATGTACTGCATTATAAGTCCAAGGGCTATTTGGTCCCTTAAGTACCTATAGAGATCCTTAACCGCCGTTGCAGCAGTCAAGTTTTACTCGAAATCTTGTCTACTTTTACGTTAACACTTACGCGTAAAAAAATAGATATATCTGTAGCCGAAATGTAAAAACCGGCAAACGGCAATAAGCGTGCATCCACTATACTCTGTCGGTTCAAACTACTTATTACAGGTCGAGGACCGTCGATATATGCAGCAGCGGCAGTACCTACACGTACAGTTTACGCACTTATATATCGCGCGGCATGCGAGAAAGAGAGAAAGGAAAATAGTCTTTCTCTCGTCATCTTTGCTCTATACATCGAGAGGGATAAAGAGAGAGGTGCAGGCAGCATCTCTCTTGGTCTCATCAACGCGCGCTCACATACACACACATACGTGACTCTGACTCACCACAGGGCCATTTATTCGAAAAATGGAAACGTCACTTTAACCCATCAAGCGCACCGCGTGCACAGCCCCCCTCCTTTCTCCTCTCAAACTTTTTCACTCGAGAGGGAGTCGAAGTATACAGCGCCACACGTACACGTTCGATGTTTCATGCACGCGCTCACTTGCGCACACACATATATATCGACAGACAGCGTGCAGCAGCGTGAGAGAGGCAATAATCCCGAAGGGTGGAGCGGCCTGCCCGTGTGTGCGTTGACGCGGCGCCTTTATACACACCGATTATTTTTCCTCTCTCTCTCTTGGGGAGAGCTGTGTGTGCGCGCGCGCGCCCAAACTCCGAGTCCAACTCTGCGCGCGTGTGTATACGTGCTCTCACTCATCTCTCTGTGTGCGCGCGGCTGCCTGTAGCTTTCGGCCAGGCTGGTCTCGCTCGCGAAAAAGTTGAGTAAGTATCAAGCTGCACTGGGGCACGTCCTCGCTCTCGCTTCATGCAGCTGCTACTGCTCAGGACGACGACCTCGCAACCAGAAGCGGATCCGAGAGGCTCACCGACAAACTGATGTACGTATAGCTAGTTATTTACGAGCGAGTGCTTATTCCCCTTTGTTGAGCCTTGCCAGAGCTAAGACCGACTCCCAAGAGGAAAATTGTTTTCCCTTGACACGAGGAGCTGCGGATGTAATTAGAAAGCTGGGCAACTCGAGTTGGCTTGGGGCTGAGGGAGCTGGAGGTGTTTTTTCTGAGAGGAGGATGCAGGGCTACAAATCAATTGTTCGGTCGAGTGCTTTTGCTCCAAAACACATTTCATAGGATTTTTTGTTCGGACAGAGGCTCTTTTCGAGTTTTTATTGTGCCTTTCTTCTTGGAGTAGTGTACCTAGGTGTAATATGTTTTTGAAATTTAAGTTTTATAGTGAGGGTTAGTAAAGATGTTTATGAATAGAGACTTATAGGTTATATGATTTGGGTAAACGAGTGTTTTAAGTATGACAAATTCATATATTAACTGAAAAGTGCTTTTGTTTGTTATTGCAGCAACATGATTACTTCTCGGCAACAGATAAATGCCTTTTTTTGTCCAATCTAAAATTTATATTTTTTAATCTAACCTGTTGATATTGAAACAAAAGAAAACATTGAGCTGAGTAATAGAAAGCAAATATTTGAATTATTTTTGAAAGCAAAATGTGTTGAAGAATTTGATAACACTTGTATACTTTTTGTATGCTAAAATACAAAACAGTTTTGATATTTAAATTTTCATATTATTTTGATGCTATTCACTTAATATTAAAGTGTCTAGATATACAATTAAAATTTAACGTATAATTATATTTAAATTGTAATAAGCATAATCCAAAATAAAAAATATCAGATGTTAGTTTCCATAATTGGATATAAATAACTGGGTTTGGTCATTTCTTATAAATTGTATATTTTATCTAACAGATACACATACTTGTTTAATATCTACAAAATTAAAAATACAAGCTATAAAGCAAACCTTTTTAGTATGTCTTTCATTTAATGTTGATTCTGGTTTATTTTTATTCTAAGTATACATTCCTAAAATTCTACTCCGATTGTGTTACTACTTTGATAATATTTACAGGTTTACTTTATAAAAATTGTTATAAGTACTTAGTTATTTTTAACTTTTTTTTTCTTGAGATATTGTTTTTAGTTTTTTTAATCATTAAATATCAATACAGCTTCTATAAGGAACTTAAGGAATATTTTACGCTAAAAGAATTATAGAAATATTTACATTTTACAGCTGAGATAGATGACCAAGAATATTTAAACTATAAATATTTCTATAATTCTTTTGGTATAAAATTTACATTTTAATTTGTAAATATATTACTTCGGGTATGTAAACTTATACACTATAAAACCAACAAATTATCAGAAATTCTGTCCTTTTGAAATTAAATGAAAAATTTATATTTTTTGTTTCAGGTTGACAGACTGCTAATTCTGTATATTTAGTATTTTTGTTAATTGTTATTTGCCAATATGACTGAATACAAACTTGTTGTCGTTGGAGCTGGAGGTGTAGGAAAATCGGCACTTACCATTCAACTAATACAAAACCATTTTGTAGATGAATATGATCCTACGATCGAAGACTCATATAGAAAACAGGTTTATAATTAATGAATATAATTAAAATAGATCTCATTTTTTATTTCTTCAATGTAGAAAGCTAAAATAAAATTTGTTTGATTTGCAGGTTGTTATAGACGGTGAAACATGTTTATTAGATATTTTAGATACAGCAGGTCAAGAGGAATATAGTGCAATGCGGGATCAATACATGAGAACAGGTGAAGGATTTTTATTAGTATTTGCAGTTAACTCAGCAAAAAGTTTTGAGGTAAGAAAAAAATAATGTTGATTGCATTTTTATGTACTTGTATCAATACTTTTAATATCATTTACTTATTTAAATATCTTCCAAATATATTTTGAGTCAAATATTTAAAATAATTGTTATAATTAATATTTATGTAAATAATGTATATTAATATTATTGAAAACCATCTAAAGATTTTATCTTTTTACAAACATAGTTGTAGCAATATGTATTAAAATTACTACAATAATAATTGATTTTGATATTTAGGATATTGGAACATATCGAGAACAAATAAAGAGGGTAAAAGATGCAGAAGAGGTTCCAATGGTGCTAGTTGGCAACAAGTGTGACCTACAACAGTCTTGGGCTGTAAACATGACACAAGCAAGGGAAGTTGCACGACAGTATGGAGTACCATTTGTTGAGACATCGGCGAAAACCAGAATGGGAGTCGATGATGCGTTTTATACATTAGTAAGTAATTATTCATATCATAAAATAAAACATGATTTTACAGTTCCTAAATGATAAATTAAAAGTAATGGAGCAATTAAGAAAACCCTTGGTAAAATAATAGTTTATTTATAATTTTAAATAAGAATCTTTTTAAATTCAAAAACTCAAATAGCAAAACTTAGAGAATATAAAAGATTTATTTGATCAAAGAAAACTGTCAAAACATTAGTTCAACTGCAATTTCTAAGATACAACTCATACTTATAAATATATTTTCATTTTAAATTATAAGTGATGACTGCATTTGATGATCTTGTTTAATCATCAATGATAACTGAGCATTTTTTAGTATATAGTTCTTTATCGAATTATTAAACAAATACGTTAAGAGAATTATAATTATACTTGATTCATTCAAAGCTCTCTATGTATAAGGTAATTGTTATGGTAGAAAAGTAATGCATTATAAAATTTGTCAAAGATGTTTAATTTTATCATAACAAAGTTTTGCTACGTGACAGTAATATAAATATTATTTATGTTCCAAAGAATTTATTTTTTAAATAAATCAATACTTACGAAGTAAATCAATACTAACAATAATATATTTTAAGAAATGAAAAGAACAAGAATTCTCTAGATTTTCTAAATATCTCAAAGATTAGAGAAAACAATATTCTAGCATTTATTAAGGCATGATGTCATAGAGTTCATTCCTGTTGAAGCATGAGATCACAGTGCAGTAACTTCCGCATGCTTTAATCATCAAAGAAAAAATTGCAATTATGAATGTAATCTTTTTATATGGAAAAATATTATAGAAATTCAGAATTTGACTTATTTAAATTAATACATCTAATTCATTTATGAAAATTAGTAATTAGATATATAATATACAAAGATATTAATAATAACAATTAATTTTTTTAAGTTATTTTATTTTATTTAATATTTTAGGTGAGAGAAATTCGAAAAGACAAAGAGCAAAGGGGTAAAGAAAAAAGAAAACGTATGAAGGCTGGCAATTCAAGTCGTAGGAAACACCGGTGCTGTATTCTTTGAACTAATTAATAATTTTGTCATTCAAGAGCTAAAATGTAAGAAGCTTTAGTATGTTTACCCCGTATACTTGGAGTAATTAATATTTGCACAACTCTCAATTCAGTCACAAAGTAAATGAGACAAGTGCAAATCAAGCACAATTACGGTTCACAAATTAATCATAATTCTCTTTTATGAATAGGAAAAATCTATTGGATATCTTTAATAAACTTGACTCTTGATTCGATACATCAATATAGAAACGTAAAAATTTGCCATTTTCAACTTATTTTTTCAGAATAACCCCTGCATAACTTAGGAGTATATTGCAATATAAGAAACGTTATTATTCTTTTGTTTGATATTTTCTAAGACTTGTTTATAAAGATTTGATAAATCAGTATAAGCATTATAAATAATTGTATTAAAATAAATATTACTAAAATACAATGATAAAAGTAACAAAACTGGAAAAGTTAAGTAGAGTTCAATCACTCCTAAGTTTTTGACATTTAAAACAAAGGCAATAAATCTTTTACTGTGATCATCTGGCCTCTAACATCAACAAACGCAATTACAAAGAAATTTTTAGATAAATTATAGATTGATTATGTATAAATCATCTGAAAATTATACGCAGTACTATAAAAAAGCTCTATAATTCATTTTTCATGTTTGCTAATCAGTGTTATACGTCAGTAAAGAATTATGAAATAATAGACAGAAATACTAAAGCGAAATAGTAAGAAAATATTTTAATACTTATGGCACTTTTTTAATTCAAAATTTCTATTTATATTTTTTTTTAGTTAAATTGTTAAACTTGACAATGTGATAAAAATGTAAAACAAAAGTTTAAGGCTAAAACGCTTTATCATTTTATGACTTGATTAGTACTGTACTATATTCTCTTTGAAACTTAAATAATCGAATGATTATGTATAACAATGTATAATATATGTAAAATGTTCTTCTCTTGAAGTACTTCCTTAATCTACTCTCGGTAAAAAAGGAAAAAACTTGAAAGACAAATGCCGAAGTACCGTATATAAAATATATGAACAGACACTTTGTTTCAAACGCACAGTAACAAAGTATCTGTCAAAAACCATTCTTTCCAATATCGTGTATGCTTTAATATCAATTTTTTTTTAAAACATCAATATTTCTACATAATAATCTGTATAAAAATTTAATGATTCAACAAAAAAAAATTAGAAAAGATGAAAAAACAAAAAATCAAAGAAAATAAAGAAGCAACATTTAAGGGCTTAGCAAAATTAGCAATAATATAAAACTTGTAAAGTTTTAGCTTAAAAATGGGAAAAAAATAGCGATTTTTCTTCTGTGTGATATAAACAAAATGCATAATTGTTTCTTTTAAATTATAAAATCATGTTAATATCTACATTTTTTGACGAAACTTCCCTTTTAGCTCAAACTTGTCTGTTTTTTGCTCTTTGCCGAATTAACGGATCGTCATCATTGTTTTAACTTAAAAAATGTATCCGTTCTCTTTTCTTGTATTAGTAATTGTATTTTTTATATAATCTTTTGTATTACAATTCTATATAGATCCTTTTTATATAGTTCGTTTTGGCTTTTTTAGAAAAAATCTTTGTTCTTCCAGCGCATTTTTGTTGTGTTTTTGGAAAACACAATATTGCCATTATATAAAATAGCGAACGTTTAAATATGCAAATTAACTTCGAATTGTTGCCTCGATTTTTTATTTATATTTTAAATTTTTTATGAAAATAGTAGTCTCTAGAGAATTATTAAGGTAGAATTGTGGTGTTTTCACGGTCATTTAAAATAAGATCGAAATTTTCTACAACATTCTGATTACTATTCATTATACAATTTTCATTATTTACTTAAAAAATTTATAAAAGTTCAACATCGATATTTAGATTTAATATTTTAGAAAATTATTGATCGTAGGCGCATATACTACTTTGATTTACTCACGTCAAATTTACAAACAATTTTGTAAAACATTAAAATATATCTAACTTTTATATTTAACAAATTATTTAATTAGAAAAAGCAACGCCCCAGTTCTACCTTAGGCGTGAAAACATGATTAACGAGTCGCTGACTCAGTCGCGGGATTCCGCAGCGTGAATTCTCACTCAGCGCCGATTTATCGCGGGTCATGCCTATTTTTAAGTTCGCACATGAAGACGCGAGACGAGCGTAAGCTTAACATTTTACGGTTGTTATTGTAACTACAACAAAATCACATTTGTACACACGCACATTTGCTGGGTCGTTTCTTCTTTGAAGGTAAAGCTCGACCGCTTTTTGCACCTGGCAATTAGGGGACTTTTCATAAAATGACATATCCACGACGAGGGAATCAAAATGTTTTATTGGGTTTTAATCTGGTCTTGTATATTTTTTATCGTAAATCCACCATAACATATTCATTTTTAGTACATTTATTATGTTAAAAGTAGTTAGCGTATTGAATTGACTACAACGACCAAAATTAGATTGTAAATTTGATTGCTGTAAAAAGGTAATCTTTAATTGAATTTTCTTCTAAACATATATTAAACAAAAAAATTTTAATAAAAACTTTAATAAACGCTCATATTGTAATCGGCGCTTTTTCCTGTAAAGTTAGTCTTACATTAGTATATTATTCTTCAATTGATTGTACGTTAAATCATAAAATTTCCTTAATCTTTCGAAACATTTTTCTGCGTCTAGTTCGTAAGATTTTTCTTCGTGGTATACTATAAAAAAAAAAAATGAAATAAGTAATAAATGTCACGTTTGTTTTATATCAATGTTGCATATTAATAAAAATCTTCCTCTAAAACTTTTTAACATTTTAACAAAAAAAACTTTTGATGAAAAACATATTTTACTATTAAAGAATGTAGAATAGTAAAATCACTATTTTATATAAATGTGAACTTAACAAAATACTCGTGTAAAATATTTTCTTAAACTTCGCGTATAAAGATAACGGTATAACTTTGACGAATAGAACATTTTTAGAGTTATGAATTATCTTTATAATAATATAACATCGTACGAAAAAAATTTGATAAACAATTCATTTATTTAAATGAGTTGTATGCTCTTGTCGTAATCGCATTAAATATTTATTAAACATTTAGAAGTATGTGCGATTGAATTTTGTATGAAACTAAATTTATAATTTGTTGACAAAAATCGGTAGAGCTTTACTTTAAAAAAGCGTTAGCTCAATTTATACACGAAAATTAATTTAAGTGAATGCTAATTCGTTGCGATTACTTTGACAATAATTCTGTACATAGATACAGTGCCAGGGCTGCGTTTTTCTCTCCTTTTTTTTTATTATTAAAAAAAAAGGTTATATAATAATGAATTTTTCGACTCTTACTTTAATCTATTTTACGTTTGAATACTGAAGTTCTTAAATGTAAGTACTGATATCACTTATTGCAGATACATATGACGAAAAATAAATTTTATTAAAAATACATAATTCGTTTGTTTTATTTATATACATTGAGACTATAAAATTATCTTATCCATATATCCTACGTAATCGTAAGATAAGCAACTCTTTTTATTTTATTTATATTTACGTATGTACATTTATATAACATTTTTAAGAAATTAAAAATGTTCTGAAATTGATATGCATTTTGATAATAAAATGTTTATAGATTCTTAAACTAATTACTATATGCTTGAGAATAATAAAATCTTATAAATATAGTTAGGAATGCATGGAAAAAGTCGCTGCGTCTCCTTCTTGACAAACGCGATGCGATCGAGATTCCACGTACAGGCCGTAATCAAACAATTCTTATCACATTGCTTGTTATCATTGTAAAGTCGAACATTTCTTAGGATGAAGATATCTTTTTATAATTCACGTATAATAAATGCTATAGAGTTAAAAACTTCATAATTTGTGATAAGAATTTGTTTTTATATGTGAAATTATTTTTGTTTAAGAACAAAAGAGTTACGCAGTAATAATTTGTGTATAGTTATAGATATTAGAATATAAAACTAATTTTATAAAAAATATTTAAAATGTTTTTACCTGAAGGAGGTTAGTGCTGTACAGTCAATTTCAAGACTTAATTTTATTTTTATTAACTATCATAATGTTTAAAGCCATTTAAAACTTGAAATTATACTTATATATCTTATAATAAATTGACAAGAAAAGTAAAATGTGAAAAAATATATATTACCACTTAAATTCTGTATATCTTTAAAATCGGTCGTACCTGAAATTGTTCTTGAACTTTGAAATTGTTCATTTCAAAACGATTGTCCAAAATGTATACAATATTAAAAGTAGCAAATTTAAATTAATGAAACTGTAGCCCTTTTAAATTTTTGCATGATACACCAGGCTTTTATTTAAAATTTGTAATAGTTTAAAGAAATTCTAAAGAAAAAATATTGCACTAACCCCCTTAATTATTTCTCTTTCAATAGTTTCATTAGCTAGAATCTAAGCCGAGCCCATTGAATTCCTGAAAATTAATTTATATTAACGTTAAAAAATATGTTTTTTTTTTTTGTCCTTCTTCATTAAAATCTTATTTATTTGAGCAACGAAATAAAAAAATTTGAACAAACCTGGTTAGATCGAGCCAAGTCAACATGCTGTAAAGCCCCATCGCTGCATTCAAATTCCATTGCTTCGCCGTCTTCGTTTAATACCACAAATTTATCACAGTCAAAGTTTCTCATAATATTAGACTTTCGCGTTATCGTGATTACTGTGCTTTCTTTAAATTCTGTTCTCACGATTTGCCGGACCAAATCTTCTGTTGCAAGATCGACGTCTCTGGCCATCTCTTCGATAACAAGGATTTTGCTTTTCTTGATTATTGCACGAGCCAGCGAAAGAAGCTTACGTCTGTCAGGACTGAAAATTTACGAGTATTTGATAATTTAAAATTATGTATTTTTATAATCCTTCTACTACTCCATTGGATGAAAATTATTGTTCAAAAAATGCGAATAAAAGGTTATAAAAAGATATAAAAGGTTGTAATATAGCTTTCTACAAATTTCTGTCGATTTGTGTGATCTTTCTACATTATAATATTTGTGCAGTGATTTGATTATAGACAATATATATTTCAAATTTAATCGATATGAAAGTTAACTTGAACATTTATTTAAAATATGCTATATACTTTATGGCTATATAATATGAAAAGAAATAATTTATTTATATAACAAATTGCATGTTTGTTGTGGGATAAATCATCATAAATATATTTAAGTACCGCAAACATCACTATTTAAAATTACGGATTGAACGGATTAAAATTTTAAATAGGGGTCATGGCATAAAAATTGTATGTTCCTAATTTGTTATAAGTAAAGTTTAGCTGATTTAAGACTAAACAAACTTTCTATTGTATAATTTTATGTAAATAATTATTACATCAAAATCTTATTATAATTAGGATGTTTAATTGAATAATTTTTATAATAATTTAAAAAAAATTGAAAATACCCTTATAGTTAAGTTTTCTATTTACAAAAGGACTGAGCCTTAATATATGTCATTGATATATGTCGTTAATATATGTCGTTTGTGGCCCGAAAAATAATCTATGTCCAATATCTATTGATCTGTATAAGTGTAGAGTAAAAGGAAATAGTAAATAATAACATGCATAGTTAATAAAAAACGATTTTTTTACACGACAATACATAATGTTACTTATAACTAAAAGCATCCACGATCGAACTTTATTTCTTGATAACTTGGCTTTTGATTGGTCGACTCGAATTTCATCGCGCTGATTTTATTTATCGCTAATATTTAAGTAAGGTTTGTTTATCAAGAGTAAAAAAAGTGCGCTGGCACTCGTGTAGTGTACATGATGATTTACTAGTCACTTATAAAATATCTATGACCAATCTTTGTTACCAGATAACTTAACTTCTGATTTGCCGCTTTGAATTCGATCGCGCTAATCTTGTTTATCGCTAATATATGCTGGCGCACGTAATGCTCTAGTTGTAAAAGTAAAAAAATTACGGTAAAATAGTCACACTCTGATGTAATAATTATATTAAATCAATATTTGTAAAAATAATTTTATATAATAATTCTCTCCATTCTCAAAGACGCAATCATTTTTGAGAACTTTTGAGAATCCTTGTGGAAAATACCATATAAAAAGATACCCACATGTAATTTTACTACACATGATCCTATTGGGATCCACATAATTTTTACATGTTTTACATATGGATCTTATATGAATCCTATATGAAAAAAATTGTATATAATGGAACTCGCATGGAACTCATGTGGGACCTTCAAAATATGAATTATTTAAGTATAAAACCTATGTGAATCGAGCTCATCAATATAGTTTTCATATAGATTACACATAAATCCTGTTTATCGATTCTGTATTATATACAAATTTGTATAAATTTATTTGCGATCTAACACAGGAAAAGCTTGCAGAAAAATCATACATAAATTCCTGGCGTTTCCTACGTGATTCCCTACAAGGACCCACATGAATTCCAAATAAGTCCTACATACCGATTAAATTTCCCCTTTCAACAGAAATTTACCTTAAATAACTGCAAGAATGATCCAACGAAGAAAAAATCCGATTCAGCTTGACGACATCCAATGCAGACCAGAGAACATCATCGTCAAACTCATGGAAAATGTCAAGATTATCCCTCGGAGTGTCTGAGAAAAAGACGGACTCTTGACTGACAAGAGAAATTCTATCTCGCAGCACGCCAAGATCAACGTTTTTAGTATCGACACCGTCGATTATCAAGGAACCTTCGATACTGGCCAGTCGGAAGAGAGCTGACGTGAGGGATGACTTTTCGGTGATTGCGTTTTGGATTATTACAACCTTTAAGCGAGTTTTATAGCTTTTTATTTGACATATATGAATTTTAGTAACATATGGATATATATTTGAAGATTGAGAAATAACGGAGCTGTTGAGTTTAAAACTCTCTACATATAGCATTGTGAAATTATATTTATTGATATTTAAATATTTTGTTAAATTCGTGACTATAATGCCAATAAACTTCTTCTGCGTTATTACTAATTTAACCTTAATACACCCTTTTAATTAAATAACTTTCTGGCATATTTACAAGCGATTTTCGAATCTCTTTTATCTCAATCCAAAATCTATGTCATACTCGATTTGAAAATTTTTACCTTAAGTATGATAAATTATCAATCACAAAACCAATTTTGAATTTTGATAAAGCAAACTTAGAGAAAAAACTTATAAAATACAATTTGATAAAAAGATAATATTTAACTTCTAATTTTTTGTTGCGTGAAAATTTGCTCCGTTTTATAAATGAGTTCTGTTGAGTGGTGGTTAATGAAATTCAGTAAATTACTGTGAGTAAGTAGAAATAGGTAGTGCGACTTTTATGACATACATACATCGTTATTCCTTATTCGTCAACTTAAAAACAGACTGAACAATGGCAAACAGAAAATTCTAAAAGAATTTTAATTAAAATTAGATAATAATTATTAAAGTCTCGTTGAATACCTTTGAACCAGCTTCAATGGTAAAGTTAAGATTCTTCAAAACGGGTTCGTCATCTTCGCCATATTTGGCGTATAAGTGATCAAATGTAATATCGCCCTTAGATGGCCAAGATTTTAATTCTTTCTCATCAATTGTATTTTCGTCTGATCCTTCTTGTTTCAGTTCAAAACATTTAAATGCTTTTTGAAGTCTTGATCTCTGTGCCATTGCATATTCAGACGATTTCATACCTGTATCATATAATTTTAGAATTAAGAATAAAATGTTGTAATAAATATATTATTATGATTTTTTTAAGAATAAATGAGGAAAGGTATTTAAATTCGCCAGTTTAATGCCGTAACATAAATGAACGAAAACGCGCATTAGTACACAAAAAACTGCTTTGCGCACTGATTCATACATACTTATCTATTATTTATTTTAAGTTAAAATGATGAATTTAGCCAAAAATTTTAAATTTATTCAATGACATACGTTCAAGGTTTAAAAAGCACGCAATGGAATTCAGAGATAACAGAATACAAGTGTACGAGAATTGAGTTTCATTTAACAAAAATCGTTATAACTGAATGCTTAGGTAAAAATTTGCGTGATTTTAGAAAATGTCTGTATGGATGTGTGTGTGTGCGTGCGTTTGTGCGAGCGTACGTGTGTGTGCATGTGCGCGTGTGTGTGTGTGTGTGTGTGTGTGTGTGTGTGCGTGTGTGCGTGTGTATGTGTGTGTGTATGAATGTACTCATTAGATCGCAGGAATTATAACTCCGAATTTAAATTTGAAAAGTACATTTTTTTTTGGATTAATGGTAATTGGGAAAAAAATCCGTTTTTCATTTCACTCATACGTTTTTATTTTATCTTGAATTTTTAATTTTCGAAAAGTTAATTTTTAAATGATTGCTTTGAGATATTCAAATCGGACAAAAAGCAGTTGAAAGAGCATAAAAATACCTATATTTTTAATTAAAGCACTTTTCGCGTAGTTTGATTTTATTGGTACTGACTTTTAACACACGGTCCTCAAATCCTTAATTTTAAAAATTTTTCTAAAACTCATAATAAAACACTATTTAAATTATTACTGTACGCACGTGGCAATTCTTTTATACAGATTTTGGTCATTTTCACTGAACTGTATATAGTAATTTTTACTATATTGTTGCCCTTATAACCAATCTCAACTATCATACAACCAAATAATTGATCCTTACCCAATTCACTCAGCCCTTTTAGTAAGGCTAGCTCTATCATCGCCAAACCTACGAAAGCAGCGTCGACGCCATTTCTGCCCATCAAAACCAAACTACAGCTGACCAGGGTAAGTAGCAGGGCAAACAAAAGGTCAAGCCAGAGACCAAATGCGGCTGAGCTTGCGGCTATGAGCTCGCGCCCAGCTGTCTGACGGTCCTGACAATTGGAGAAACTTCTGAGCAAGAGCTTCTGGGCACGGCTGCAGCGGATGCTCGATAGCCCCGATAGTGCCGAGTTCACGTGTGACAAAGTCTCCTTTTTCACTGTAATGAAGGTATTTATGTTTATTATTGAATGAATTTTGATACGAGTCGATTTTTCACCCAAATAAAGCGAGGGCTACAAAAATGACGGATGTGGAAATTATCTGCAATTTCCCGAACAACACTACAAATGTGAGAAATATTTTTTGTCATTCGGTGCGCAAAACTTAATTTTGCGCACGCTCGAATAAAAATGGCGAATGCTAAATCTCGCTTTGTGTATGTCGTACAAAAACTATGGTGTCATACATGAGCGAGGAAATGATTTCCATCTCGAGTGGACTTGTCACCTTCGCTTCGCTCGGGCGCAAACGCCTTCGTGAGGCTAAAATCAGTTTCTCGCACTAGTATCAAAATGTACTATTTTACTCATGCATGAAATTAGAAGAGAAAATTAAGCTTTTTGTGCACGTTTGTAAAGTAGTCAGAAATCTATTTCTTAATTATTTAAAAAAAAACCTTATTACGGTGAGAAATAAAGTAATTTTAAGTAAGCCTATGCTTACACTATTTTTTGACAGATCAATCACTTTTATACCAACCATTTTGTTCTATCGCTGTCACTTTTGGAATAGTTAAAAGATAATGATCATAGAGTTTAAAATAAAGGAATGCTGTTAGTAAAATTGGAAAAATTGACCAATAGTCACTTATAATCAGCAAAATTCCGATGCCAATAGTGGCAAAAAATGTTTGAGATACGTCTAGAATCGATCTTGATAAATTTTCATCCAACTGACCAATATCGTTAGAAAACTGATAGAGTATTTTTTCTACAATGAAACATAAGCAATTAAATTTTTTTTTTGTAATATATATAAACTCTACTGATTAGAAAGTCGGTACCTTTGGGATTAGCATAGAAAAATTGCATCGGTGCTTTAATAAATCGAGCAAATATATTATTATGAATTCTTTCGCTTGCAGTCAAACAAATTTTGAAAAATATTGCATTTCTAATTATGCTAAATACAATCGCTCCTAAAATGAATCCGCCATATACGTAAAGTACTTTTTCTGTATCAGGAAAAATGAATGTTTCTTCTTTCTCGAAACTTGTTACAGTTCTATTTTCTTTGTCTTTTTCCAACGAAGAATTTAGAAACTTTTCTTCATTAAATTTACTCGTAAAGTATAATTCTTCTTGATTGGTCCTAAAATATATAAGTGAGAATACTTATTAACTTTTAAAATTTATTGATGCGTTTATTATTTTTATGTTGTTTAAAAAAATTGTAAGTACCATTGCGTTATCCAGTAATCACTTCCACAAATGAATAATTGAGAAAGAGCGAAAAACAGTAATGAAATTGTAATTGTAAAAGTTGAGCCACCAGATTTAAAATATTTCCAATACAAACTTTTTAAGAAACTCTTTTTCCGTAAAAGTCCTTCGGTTTCCTTATATTCTTCTTCTGTGTCAACATTTACTTTAGAAGTTAAAACGGTATTCAAATTTATATTTTTATTTTCTTTTGGTTCCTTTATGACTGGCGCGTTAGTTTGAACTTTTTTTAATTCGATAAATTTGTCGCTTTTCTTGAAGCTTGAAAATGGTCCTAAAAATTCTACTTTACCCTAAAATTTTAAAATTACTTTACTCAGAAAAATGTGTGATTTTTACAAATTTTTTTAAATCGATATATATATATATATATATATATATAATTATTAAAATAATTAAAGGTTAACCTGATTTAATAAAATTATTTTATTTGCATCCTTTAAATGTTGCAACTCTCCAGACGTAGTAACTATTCTTGTTTTATCCTTTAAAAGATTAAGAATGCAATCTTCAAACATTTTATTACCTAGTAATGTAAATGAGTCATCTATTAAGTAAATGTCTGCATCCTTATAAAGTGCTCTAATTAAAAAAGAAAAGGTAAAATTTATTATTTGGAATTTTATTTTTACTATTTATCATTAGATTTATTACTGCTATTTATAATTAGGTTTATTTTTAGTTATTTTTTAAGTAATATACCTTGCTAAATTAATTTTGGAGCAATGCTCAATAGTTAAGGCAGATTTTTCATCCCCTATAAAGGTTTCATCACCTAAAGGCAGTCCTTCAAAAAAATCTGTAAGATCACAAATTTTTGCTACTTCGATATATTTGTCTTCTTCATATATTTCACTGCAAAGAATATTGTTCCTTATCGTTCCTGGAAATATCCAAGCTTCTTGACTAGCATAAGAAATGCTACCGTTGACAGAAATTTCTCCTGTCGAAGGTCGGAGTTCTCCAAGTATTAAATGTAAAAAAGAGCTCTACAAACAGAAAATTATTTTTTAGTAAAAATATCAGCAAGTGTGTACTAAATATTAACTTTTGGAAAGCTTAAATTTTAATATAATATTTATTATTTGTATTGTATGAAAATAACAATAAAAAAATTATTTACTTTATTTTTATATTAAAAACAATGATTGTAGACATACCTTTCCTGCACCAGTAAGGCCTGCAACGATGTATAGCTCTTTTGGAATCACACAAATGTCAATATTTTGTAAAGAAAAAGCATTTGGTGCCTTGATCCACGAGGCATTTACGTCTTTTATAGAAATAGTTGAATTATCATTGCTCAACATAGATAGAGATACATGCTGTTCAACTTCCTCGAGAAGTAAGAATTTCTATAATTTTTTTTTAATTAATATTAAACATATATTATTGCAATATTTATATAAATTATAAATAAAACAAATCAAATTTTAAAATGTTACATGAAATTATAAAAAGTGAATAATTAAAGCTTATTTTACTAAAATTTACTTTACTCCTTAAAATTACCTGGATACGATTTACAGAAATATTCGCTCGAATAGCAGTAGTCACAGCTTTAGGATAAAGGGAAGTCAAAGATCTTCGTAAAATAAGAAAAAATAATGCAGTCGAAAAAACTTTGTCGGCTGATAAAATATTCTGCGTGAGCGTGTGAACTAGAATTGTCAAAAACAACGATGTTTGTTCACTGAATACAAAAGTCGCTAAATTTACACCTTTTTTACAGGAAGCAACTTTTAGAATGTCTATTTCATATCTAAAAATACAAAAACTATATTCATAAGCAATAATTTTTTATAAAATTAGTAAAAACATTGTTATTTCAAATTTAACAAACCTTCTTGTAAGATACATAACTTTCTCAATAGGTTTCTCCCAGCAATATATTTTTATCACACGAATTTTATTAAGAATTTCTGTCATTAGTGACATTCTCTCGTTGGTCCATGCCTCAATTTTTAATTGCAATTCCGACATTACATTGTTGCAATATGCTGTAAAAAATAATATTATTAAAACAATATTTATTCTATTTTGTGTTGAGTCAGAGGGATTCATTTATTTCATATAATTTTCAATTTCGATAAAATAGATCTTCAGCATCTTAAATTTTAATAACATATCAGATTAATATTTTCTTTAAATTAAATAAAATAGGAATTCTAGATCCCTGTAATTAACGGTAACATATTGCCTTAAATAATAAAATAACAATAATATTTATATTACGATAAGTAATCACGTCTGATAAAATTCACATTGATGAACTCCATTTAGATTAACGCATGAAAAGAACAAACTACGGTAAGAAAATTAATCCATTTATGCCTGTAGGATCTTTTTAATTCAGTAATTTATATTCAAAATATCAATTGTTGATAATTTTTAATAGTGAAAGGTTAAAATAATTCATCTTTGCTGAATCAAGTTGTTGTAAATCAATTTTATTTAAACTGTCGTTAAACACGTCGGTATTATATAATGATCAGTTTTAAGACTGCCAAAATGTTGACTAATAACGGTTTAAATAAAACTGATTTATAACAATTTGGTAGGCAAATATCAATTATTTTAACCTTTCATCTAAACATTACCAATACATATACATAATACATTAATAATATTCAAAAAGATATGTACTACTGGTATTGTTTATTACTTTTGTTATTTAGCTTTAAGATTTTAATAATTATCAACAATTACTATAACATAATTATTGTAATTACATTAAAATTTTTACCAATGGATATGCTCACTCGACTTACGGACAGTCGTACACTTGTAAACTTTTCGACTTTCGAATTTCCCTTTACGCATAACGAATTTCCACTTGACGCACTTTTACGTCGAGGTAGATATAACTAAAATCGGTAAAAAAGGCGTAGTTACATTCAATAGTGTACGTAAAACCTAATATATATATATTTTTTTAAATGACGTGACTGGAATAATTGAAATGACAATAGATTAGAAATTTTCTCCGTGTGCATCATCGAAGTAAATCAGTTTCAAAAGTTATAATTTAAAAGAAAACAAAATAGAATTTAAACTAAAAACTCTATAAATATATAAAACTATATAACAATTTAAAATTAAATTGTATAAATAATTTTTTAAACAAAATCAGTGGAACTTTACTATAAGATAGTCGATGACTTGTAAAATATACAATCTTCAGTATAACATAATTTATAAGATAATTTGTGTGTTCCCAAATAATATTTCATAGAAATATCTCATCGACTTTTCACATTCCCTTAAAAAAAATGCAGTGTCAATGAAATAGTGTAAAGGAGGTACTTAAATAAATCGTATAGTCAATAATATAGGTATACATATATCATAGAGATATTATTAAAAATTAGTTAATAGATTCAGATTTCTGTATAAATTTAGTAGCTTATGAGAATAAAATAATTCTCAAACAGAATCTTTTACTTACTTGCATAAACTTGACTACCGCATAGGAATTTTTTTACTTTAAATATATTTTTTCATGTAGAATTGAGAAATTCCACTAGTTACAACTTGGTTCGTTGAAGATCAATTTCCAACAATTTTAAAAAAAAAAAAAAACATATTTTCATATTGACAAACTTTTCTAGTATTTATAGCTTAATTATGTATATTGCACAAAATATAAGTATTGCGATGCTGCAAACAGCTGCGTCTCAACAAATCGAAAAAAAACGCGTTGAGCGCCGCTGGCACACGGCAAGCGCAAGAGTAGGGAACGGGGGAGAGCGAGAGAGACAGAGCGCGCGAGAAGAGCCGCCGAGAGTAACGGCGCGCCGCCAACGAGACCGGTCGCACAAAACTCGGCCCAAGCATCAGGGGATTTAGTGTAGCCAGCAGCGCCCTCGCGCAGTAAATCGTGCGGGAGGAAAGAGAACTGCGCGGGTAGTAGAGCCAGAGCCGCGAACCAGTTTAGACGTGCCAGAGCGAAACCCAGAAAAAGAGAAAAGCAAAGACCTGAGCGAAGAGAAACGAGCGAGAGAAACTTTGGCTCTGCTAAATCCCCGCACGCGAGTGAGGATTGGAAAGCCAGCCCCGGGGAGGCCACCCCTTTATGAGGTCAGGAAGAGGTTTGTAAATTTGTCAATATCTAATAACAACGTGAGAGTGATTGGGGAGAGTGAATGTGGTGTAGGAGAGTGTAGAGCGAGAAAGAATACTTGGACGGTAGTGCCGACCAGGAGGCGCGTGAAGGCGAGGGAAGGGGCGAGTGAATGCGAGAGAGTGATAACGCGAGTGGTACCTTGGGTACCCTCGAAAGGGGACAAAAAAAAGAGAGAAGTGAGGAGAACGCGCGCAGCTTCTGATCCGAGGAGGGAGTCCTGGATAGGACCCACCTCGGAGAGACGGATCGCGAGAGTAAGTCGGAGGGGGAGGAATTTGGTGAGTCGACGTACGGACACGCGGGGGGAGGTCACCTGGCGCCCACACGTAGAAATTCGGTGACTTCGGGAAAAAGCAGTGATGTAAGGCTTGTCATGTGACCGTCACGCCAAAAGTCACGTGACGGTCATGACCGTCAGATGACTTAATAGTTTTTTTCATGACTTGACTGTCAAATGACCATGACCTGTCAGAAAAATTTAAGACGGTCATCTAGCA
>JAPYZB010000104.1:0-56389 GCA_030522745.1 Eupelmus kiefferi | reverse complement strand
AGAGCCTATGTTAAATTTTTTATTTTCCAGAATTTTTTTCTTTTCTAAACGATCGATGACCCCCATAAAAAATTATTGCAATAGAATTCTCAAAACTCACACTTCCAGTTATATTTTTTTCATTTACTTCTTGTTATTTTTCCTATGATGGCGCAGCTACCTTAAGGTGATTCCAGAATAATAGGCCGCAAAAAGTTAAAATTTACACTTTTAGTAAGTATTTTTATTTTTTAAACCTCATAATTTTGAAAAACGTCATAAAAGTTAAGTTCAACGTCAAACCTTAAGTTGTCCCGTTAAATACAAATGAATAAGAACCAAACATAATTTCTAAAAAGCCTATTAAAACATAATTTATCGTCTACAATAAATCCAAATTTAGACCAAAAGTGAATCATTTGGAAACCTTGCTTTGTCTTCGCGATTTTACCTCCAAGCAAGTGCACCGATACATAACTACCCTTCACCAGTCAAAAAAATTTTAAAAATCCGCAAATCGCCTCCAACCTTACCTAACAATCCAAAATTCATCATCTCCAAAAAGCAACTCTCCCAAAACCCAAAACCTCTCCACACCTTCCCTCTCCCAGCCTCAGCAAAAGAGAAAGCCCGCATCTCCCATCTAAAACCCAAAGCCAACTAAAAAGGACAATAATCATACGCGCGTGTGGGTGTTCACCGCTCGGCCAGAAGAAGAAAATCAAAGCTCTTTTCTAGCGCGCGCCGCGCGTTCTCCACGTCAACTCCCACGCACCCGCGCGTGCGCCTGCAGCTCGCGCACGCGCCCTCTTTTCTTGCGTCCTCCTAGCCGCCTCCTACGTATACACTCGTTCTTATTGTGTGTATATATATACGGAATCGCGGTTGGGAGATGCCTGAGCTGTGCATCGGGCGAGTTCGGAAAGCCGCTCTAGAAAAAAAGAGATGCGCAGATTCGCATTCCGCGGAGCGGCCGGAAAAAAGCCAGATGTATATATAAGTACGCACGCGGTGGTCTTGGTTTATAGTCGCGCAAGCAAGGCGGATTAGTGGATGTCGGATATGGAAATTTTAAGGAGAGTCAGCGCGTTGGAGTTGGTTGGATGAAGTTGAATGAATGCGTATGTTGAGGTTTTTTTTATGGGTTTTGGATTGGTTATAGATCGGTTCAGTGACTTATCGATTTGGTTTTAGCTAACAGTTCTTTAGAATATTTTGCTCCGTTATTTTTTTTTGTTTTTTTTTTTGTTTTTTAATAATGTAAAAAGAGATTAATTAGGTTCTAAAGGTATCCTAGTTGAATGTTACAGTTTTTTTTAGGGATTGAAATAATTGCAATTCGAAAGTTTAGACCATTAGATTTTACGGTTGAGTTACAGCTTTCTATGTTCGCATATTCGTTTTCAGTATTTTTCCTTATTAGTTTATTTTTATAGATCTATATGACAAAACATAATTTTGATTTGAATGAATCCTAAACAATATTAGAAATTGTAAACGGTACTATAAATTTATCTACATAACTGTAAAATCTATATACCCGCACATACGTGCTCACTTACAATACTAAGTACAATAACCCTCCCAATTACAAAATCTACGCGCTAAAGCTCACCCAACTCAATCTCCCTATCATCACAAAACCACCTCAACTACGTCTTCCCCAAAAAATAAAAAACAATATGTAAAACAAAAATCACACCCGCCTCCTATAAACTCTTTCAATATCATCCAGCCAATTCTCTTCCTCCCAAACCATATCATCTTCTCTCTCACCCGCTTACGCACCGCGGCGCACATCACATCTCCGCACAGGGCCCTACATATACAAAGTAGAAGGAGCAGCGTCCACCCATACGCACTCAGCCTCTCTCGCTCTCTTTTTCTCTCTAATGCGCATACACACATATTCATATATACCCATACGTGATCCCGCGCGAGCGACAAAGAGAGCTACGAGCGCGCGCGAACGAAGCAGTTCAGCCGCCGCCGCCGCGCAGCAGACGAGAGGGAGAGGCTCTTTTCTGTCTCTGTACACACATATATAAATACACATACATGCCGCGCGCTGCAGTGCTACGTGTGCGTGTGTTGTTGTGGCACGCGCGCTAACCGTTCTTTTTCCTTCCAACACCACACACTCCCTCTTTCGCAGCGCGCAAAACTATCACCCTATAGCTAGAGAGAGATAGGCGTATACAGATATATAGTCGAGGGCTCGCTCCAGGAGTCGCGACGTCTTCAACGCGCCGCTGCTGCATGTGTGCCCGTGCTGCTGCTGAGAGCGCGCAGCTGACTCTGCCAGTGTGCTGCGCGTGCGTCCCAGAGGCTGCTGCTGCACGGAGACCAGAGCTCTGCAGCGGGCGACTGACGACGACGGAGACGGTGCTCTGGCACTTGCAAGTAAGAAAACAAAACATCGCGCGTTGTTTCGCGGTCCTTGGGTTGACTTTAGGGCTGGATAAAGCTAAGATTGCAAGTGTAGTGCGCGCCGAAGCGCGAGATTATGTGACAAGTGCAGCGGGTAGATAAGGTTAGGCCGCGGCGTACATAACCTCACTTTTTATTCGCGCTCTCTCGCCGTGTGTCGGAGCGCGCGGCTGAAGTTTTCGTGTTTTGAAGCCAGAGAGAGTTAGTAGGGTGAAGTTTATTGTCGGGCTCTCTTTCCCTCTCTCTCTCCCTCGCTTCGTGGCTTCTGCTGCGTAAAAAGCCGAGGCCCGCGTGAACGGCGCCCGTCAAGGGTCAGCCTTGCAGATCGACCCTAATGCCTCTTTTACATTATTGTAGCTGACAGTACTTTTCGCGTTGATTTTCCTAATGCGTACCGTAGATGTTTGCAAAAATTATATTTAATAAACTATACTTTTAATAATTAGAATTCGAATATCCTAACCTTAACAGCATAAAACTACAAGTCGGAAAAAAGAAAAAAATCGCGCAACAATTTCGCCTCTAATGCGCAGTGTCCACGAACTGACCACTTGCTCCGTGGAATTGACATTGGCGACGCAAGTGCCTATACAGTGCGAAAGACGCGCAACGGGCACGGTGGAGAAGCGACGTAATAATTCCGTGTCATCTCCCTCATATATAACGTTAAGTTCCTCGTGCGTATGCAGAGCTAGGTATATATATTTCTGCGCGTTTTTGCCCACTTTTCCCGGACGCGCGCTCCTATATACGACGTAGAGGCCAGCCCCTCGAAGCAAAGCGCCGCGAGGCTCGGCCGAGAAAAAAACGTCCCTCGTATACATCCTATAATTCTTTTTCTTTCCGCAGAGAGACTCGGGCAATACGACGACTCGTCGAGGATCCGCTCGGAGCTGGGCCGCTATTAGGTCTCTCAGCTAGTATAGCAGCGGCGGCAGCTCGGAGAAGGAAGACAGAAAGAGAGCGAGAGAGCAGCACGGCGGAGAAGAAGCTACTCCGATAGGCAGAGATCGGAGAGAGAGGGCAGAGCTAGTGAGGAGTGCGCGTGCGCGGCTCCTGCGCACGCGGCCGTACTCGCCGTTCGGAAAACGTCGACCCGCTGCTCGGCCGTAGCAGGGAGGAGAAGAGAGGAGAGCAGGCAGGAGCAGCAGCAGCAGCAGCAGAGGCAGCAGCAGCAGCAGCTACGACGAGGACGAATTTGGTCGAGGAGGGCGACGAGGGAGAGTAGCGCAGCTAGCAGCAGCAGCAGGAGCAAGAGCTGGCCAACGCCTGCGTGAGCGCCGCGTAGTAGAGCTGCCTGGGCGCCTTTCCGAGTACGCCAAGAGTGAGACAGAAGGAGAGAGAGAGAGAGAGAGAAAGATAGACCCGCGCGCGGGCCGCCCTCCCCCCTGCCGTGTCCCCGTGAGAGAGCGGCCGCCGTCCGCTGGGTAAGAGCGCGGAGACAGCAGCAGCAGCAGCTTACTTGCGCCGCAACGAACGGCGTCGAGGAGAGAGCGAGGGCACTTTCTTCTTCGCTCTCACTCGCGTGGCGTAGTAGTGCGTGCCTCTCTGCCCCCGCTAGCCCGCCGTGAAGCTATATACGCACTGCTCCTCTGCGCAGTGCCACATCCGGAGCTGCTTGGACGACGACGACGCCGTCCTCACTGACGGTTCAGCGATCGGCGCTGCTCGGCTAAGTTGCTGTCGTGGAGGAGGAGGAAGAGTTGCAGTCTTTGTCTGCAGACTGAAGCTGCTGCTGGTGGCCTCAGAGAGTGTACTAGGAGGCCTGACCTGGGGAGCTCTGGGAGAGGTTATCGCCTGCTTCGACGTACTGCCAGCAGGAAGTGTGTAGTAATGTGTGCGAGATGTGATAAAGAGTAGAAGTATATATATGTATGTATATATATAGTGCGCGTAAACCAGTTGTATGCTCCAACGAGTGAGGAAGACTAGCCAGGAGGTATTTGAGCGCTGCGAGCCAAGAAGAAGTGTGTGAGTGTTGAGTCGCTAAGGCAGGAGTACAGAGAGGAAGTTTTGGGAGAGGCTAAACCAGCTGGAGACTGGCAGCAAGCTCTGCGCGAGGAAGTTGAGGCCAAACAAGGGTGACAGAGACGAGGAGGCTGCGGTGGGGCCGAGGTGGCGGCCAGTGGTGGAGTAATAGGCAGGATGAGCGGCCGACCCAGGACCACCTCCTTTGCCGAGGGAAACAAACCACCGGCTAACCCACCACTTGGTGGAATAAGGATTAGCAGTGAGTACCATAAGATAAGATATATCAAGTGTAGTTCATTCTTTTGTATAGTCTTACCATGCAATTTTACTGAATTCAAATGATTTTACCTATAACTATATTCTTTTTACGTAAATTGAGAACAGCTTAAACAATGCTAAGGTACATGCATATATAACAATTCGATGCACAAGATATTCTTTTACTTCAATATTTACTTTGTTTTATGTTGAAATTGGAGCATGTGGTGTGTTATCTTAATGGTTTGTCATGGTTACACTTTGAAATTTCTAATATAAAAGTATAAACTAAATTAACATGCATTAAGAATCTTTAATTCAGCTTTCAACTACTTCAGTCATGCTTTACTAAAAGCTTAATTTTTATAGTATCTTACATTGTTTTGACAATAATATATTTAAAACTTTTATAAAGTAATTATAACAGATTACAACCAATTTTAAACTTTATAAAGAATTATACTTTTAAAAAATGAGTACAATAGATTAAAATCTAAAAATAAAATTGACTTTTTATGTAAATCAAGCTTATAACTCTCTAGAGTCTTGCTATTCTAGAATATTAATAAACAAACATATCAATTATAACATTATTTTTTATAAATGTGGAAAGTTAATTTTAAAATGTTTCTTAAATATTTTTATTTATTTATATATTAAAATGAAATTTAGATTGAGTTTTGAAATAATTTTCAAGTACATACAAAAATGCATTTAAAATTACTCGCATTGTTCAGTATTTCAAATATGAATACTTGAGAATGTAATTTATAATATTCTTATTTAGTTGAATTTTATCAAATCTAATCTATTATATAAAAATGAATTAATTTTATCTTATTTACACAGTCAATTAGGAATTCAGTAAAATTGTATTGCTTTTGAATTGTATTTGTTTTTTGAAAATGTAAAAATTATTGCATATTTTAGTAATGCTCACATTTTTAAGGTTATGTCTAGGATATGTTAATAATTTATCAGTATTTAACAAATTATTTAGAATATTAGCTGATAAAGTCTACTTAATTTTTAAATCTCCATTTATTAATCAGATTCAAACAATTTTTCAAAGGTTTTGATACCTCTGTCTACAAATGCAAATCTTGGTTACAATGCTTACAATAACTTGAAGCCAAGTCTCAAAGTAACCAGTCTTAAAATGTGAGCATCGCTAATCACAGCACCTCTGCGCTTACTGGATTTTAACAAAAAGAACTTAAAATACAGTAGCTTTTGTGCAGAAGAATTTGTGGCATTTCTGATATTGCATCTTCATTGATTATCAGAAATCAATAGGAGAGTGTGTACCCCTAAGAAATAGACTGATCATTATTCATCGAGTCAGAAAGACCAGTACTCGAATAGCTTCACGAGCCAATCGCGCAATTCGCATAAGCAAAGACAGACAACAATCAAAACTTGAAAGCTCCTTCATTTTAATTGCCTATGCCCGGAAATTATTTTCCTCGCGGGCTACCTACATGCGCTGGTTTGCCCCTCTCCTTACAACTCGCAGCTCTCTCACTCTCACGCATATATAACCGTAAACAGAGAACGCCGACGCCGACGACGACGAAGACTCGGTCGAGGCTGTCGGTGAAGTTCAAGGGTCGAGGATAGAAGAAGAACTTCTACGCCTCCCTTTTTTCCTCTTTCTTTCTGTTTTACTGTCGCGTTAAATTTGTAATCGCTTTTTTTCTCGCTCTCTCTCTCGAGATTGCCGACTTTTCTAATTTCGCGCGCCGAACGCTGCCGTGACTCGGTTGTTTTCGAAGAGACGATGGAGTAATATCGTGACCTTTAGTTTCTCAAAAATCAATTTTTCACTTCTTTATTAAAGCCTCTTGTTATTCAGCGAGAATTTTTAATTTTTGCAAACTAGATTCGATTGCGCGCCGAGTGGCCTTATATAGGTGACGTAACAAGCAGGCTCAAATTTCAAATTCGCAAAACAATCCAGTACTCTACCCTCATTACAATCAGCCTTCAATTGCGATCCCCATCAAAACTAGCGAATCATACAAAGCGCGAGTTGAGAAAAGTGGCCTGCACCCTCGACCCGCCCCAGTCAACTCAGCATCTCTTCCCTTTCATTCACGCTTTTCCCATTTCACCCAGATTCTCTCGCGAGCGGCGCGCGCGCATTATTACACTCTCTCTCTCTCTTCCATCCGCGGACACAAACATCCGAATTTTTCGATTTCTCCTCTCTCGTAACTCGCCTCACTCTCGCAAACGTGCGCAGTCAACGTAGAAACAAGATACACCCGCTGCTACATACACACTCATACGCACACATACCCACACGGACATACACACACGAGAAAAGGGGAGAGAAGAAATCGAAGAGAAAGAGAGAGAGAGAGAGAGAGAGCCCATCCCCCGTTTTTCCGGGCGGCCGCGCACACACCGCACACGGGCTGCCATTTTCGCGTCGTCGCGGAGGGAGCTGGCGCGCACCTCGCGACCGACCGCTACCTATATGCCTGACACCCGAGAAGAGAGAGAGAGAGAGGGAGAGAGCGAAAGGGAGGGACGAGGAGAGAGAGAGAGAGAGAGAGAGAATGATCCTAGGGCGTGCGCGCGGCAGCCGGGCAGGTGATTCTTCTCTCTCTTTCTCGCTCTCGCGGGGAGTTGTCGACTTGTTTTCGTCGTTTGCGAGAGCCTTCTGCTTTGGGATTATGAGCCTGACTGTGGGAGAGTGGTTGTATATGGGACTTTTTTTTGGAGTGAGATTGAGAGGAGTGACTTGGGAGCGGGGGGAATTGGTGTTTGAGGTTATGACGCGCGCGCGCGCGGCGGGTTTGTCTTGGCTCGCTGGAAAATATAGTCTTGTAATATCGATTTTCCTCCGGCGACGATTTAGAGATTGCTTTGAGGCATTGTGGTAGCGTTTGGGGATTTGAATGTTGAGCTGCTGTGAGGCTCTGTTGGTGAAGGGATGGATTAATTGTTAGAGGTGACGTGTTCCTGTTATTGAAAATTGCTTATGATTTAATAAATTTAATGAAGAATTTCAGCTTTAAAGTATGTTGTATTCTTGGATTAAACTAATGTTAATTAGATTATTAATATTTTTAGTTTTATTGTGTGCTGGTCACAGTAAAATTAAAGAAATTAATAATTTTTAAAGATCTATAATAAATGAACGTTTTTTAACGATATCTTAAATATGAAGAAATATGTACCAATTAAATGTGTTATACTGAACTTCTCAATTAGACGTGATTTGATTTAAATGAAATACGGATTTACTACTGATGTAGACGGCGTAATAGTAATTACAAGCAATCTGTGTGTATAAAAAAAATCATAAAACGTTTAACTTTTTTATTTATTTTTGTTTTAATTTACACCGCAAGTAACAACAATAAAATTAATTATAGTAAAATTAACGCAATAATTTTATAAAAAACCTATAGCGGGACTTAAAACTATAGCAGTATATAAATATGTATATATTTTTTACTGGTACTTATTTTTATATTTTTATATTTCATGTATAAAATAACGAGTAGACCAACGTCATTGCTATTTTCAAAAGAATTAAGTTAAAAATAGGAACTTGGTTTAATTGCAAGCTAATTCTAATATATTTCGCTGGGTTGTTAGAGCAGTAGTTATTTGTGTCAAAACTTCCTACTGTTATGAAATTTTTATGTACAACTAAAATTTAAAGAAAACACAAAAAATTATAAATTTAAATGTCTTTGTCTACGACAATGACAATTATAAATGCTAAATATTCTTTTAGTGCATCCAAGAAAAATATTCTCCAAATTGACCTTCTTTTCAGTTGACTGAACTTTATTATTTTTAGAACAGCCTACTTTCAAAAAATAATTGGATTATCTAAACAGCTTTTTTCCAATATTTATTTATTTTAAGTTTTTAAATGACCTTATTAAAATTAAAATAAAGCACAAACTGAAAAAAATTGATTTTACGAAAATCAAAAATATACATAATATAATTCAATTTTTTACTATTAAAATATAATGGCCTAAAGGAAACTTTATTAAATTTAATGAACAAAAAAAAACGATAAATTATTCTGTCTATACTGCAATTATTTTTTTGAAGAAATTACTATTATTTCTATTAATTACTATTATTGTTTATTGCAAAATAACATAAAAATATTATACCTTACACCCAATCAAACTCTGCAATAAAAATCAATTAAGAAACAACCACCGACCCAAAACGTCTCCAATTCCTCAAAACTCTCAGCAAAAACCCACCATTACCAAACAAAAGAAAAACGCCAAATCTACATCACCCAAGAAAATTTCTTGGCTCTCAAAGCACAACCAGCGCTCAAATCGCCCGATCGAACCAGCGGCATTCACCCACTGCTGCACTCCTACCGCAATCCCCTGCCAAAACATAATTTCTCCCCGACCTTTTCCACACTATACCAGCAGCCAATCAAGAACTCAGCCGTCACCTCGCACTGCACTCCAACAAAAAAGCCAGTCCCTGACACGCGTGTCAAAGGAAAGTAAAAACAAAAAAAAACTCGGCGGCGGCGAAAGAAGCAGCTTATATACCAGGGTGGCTTTAAACACTCGTTAATTAAGGCGGCTCGGGAATGCGGTGAGCGCATGTGTCATTGACGGCGCGTCTTTGGCCCGCGTGTGTGCGAGGAGACGTTGGCTGCGCGCGCGCGCAAGCGTGGGCGTCGATATTTCGCACCGGGAGAGAGAGAAAATCGTTGTGAGCGGGCTTTATGCGCCGGCCGGGATTAAATGGCTATATTTTCTAGGCAGCGCTGTCGTTACACGCTTTTTCGTTACTGGGTTGAAGTTGATTAAGGGGGTATGTTTATTGATTAATTTTTCTCTGGAAATTGCGTTTCGCGGTAGAGTGAATTTACGATTGTTGACGTGAAATTCCGAGTTGCGAGAGAGTGTGTTTAGCGAGATTTGGATCTGCCAAGGCTTTTCTTTTTTCTTTCCGAGGAAATAGGTGTGGCTTAGTTACTACACGAATTTGTATAATTGAGATACTTTTTAATATTTATTGCGTTTCTAACAATGCAATTTTACGAGAAGTAATTTCAATTCAATTATGAAATTTTGAAATAAATTGCAATATGTGGTGATGTAGTCATTGTTTAGAAGAAACTGGCACTAAATCACGGTAATTTTGTAACCTAAATTGTTTGTGTAATTTGTAAATCTTTTGAGAATCAGTTTTTAATAAATATGTAAAATTTTTTATTTAAATTATAAACAAACACAAACGTTTTGTTCAAATTAATATTTTTAGTACACGTCCATTACTAAACGCGTCAATGCCCTAGACTCACGCAAATCCAACTTTCCTCATCAAAAATAACAAAAACACAAAAAAAATTTGTTTTCCAAATCTATAATAATCTACGAAAAACAGATTCTCAAAATACCCCAACTCACTCAAAAACAACGATCCCAGACTCTACCATCCATCCGCAAGAGAAAGAGCAGAAACACTTTCCAGCTACAGCCAACTCTCGACTTACGAATTCTCCTCTTTACGGCTTAAAGTCGATGAATCTATATTTACCCCACGCGGCATTAAGGTGATCTCTTATATACGCGCTTCTCTCGCCGCCTCCTCCTCTGGCTCTCTCATATATACCTCCGTCTCCGCGCGCGAGCGAGGCGAGATTTTCGCGGGAGTTTATAATGCACGTCAGCCGGCGCGGAAGATTTATAAATAAATCTTTTGATTTCGAGCGAGTTTCTCGATCGAGCCACTTTACGATCGAAGCAGACGCGCGCAAGCTTCGATATGCCGCTGCTATATAGTGCTGTTTTTTTCAGCGGTGTTAGTTTGGTAGAAGATTTTGGGGATTATTTACTGTTTTGGTTAGATAAACAAAGCGGAGAGTGTGGGAATTTCGGGAGGAATTTAGTTTGTAATTGATTTTTGTTTATGTCTATTGTTTAATGAGTGCTTGGTAGCTTTATGGTATTAATAATGACTCTTGTTTACTACGAGTCTTGTGTTGATGTTTTAAAATAAAAGAAATTCGGTTATTGCGTTATTTTTTTGAGAATAACAAAGATTGGTTGTGAATAACAGTTTTTAAATAATATTAATTGACGTTGAATTATGCGACTGTCATCCAGATACGATTAATTAAAATTATGATTAATTTATAAGGTCCTTATCGATTAAACAATTAACTTCAATGAAAACAAAATACATTGTCCACAAAATACTTCAAAAATCAAATACATATTTTTATCTACCCTTCCACCTCAATAATTAGCCCCAAACTCCCAAACCTCGTAAAAAATAAAAAACTCCATACAAACGAAACCCCCCCAGAAAGTTTTCTCGACTATCGAATTTCATCGGCACTCGCGATAAATTACGTTTGGCCTGGCTCAGGCGAAAAAAGCTTCGCCGAGGCGGAAAAGCAGGGAAAAAAGAAAAACACCTCAACGAAAATACGCGCGCCCGTCGAACTGGGTCAATATTCCGGAGTCACGCGCTGCGGGGCTTGCGCTAAAGGTCCGCGAGACAAAATGGAAATGCGCGTATAGGGGGCGGACTGGCTGGGTATATATCGTCGCCGAAGGAGGAGAGAAAAACGTGGCGAGCGTCTCTCTTCGTTTTCCCTCCTTAATCGACTCTCGAGAGTCAAACAAGGTTTGCGGGTCAATGGTCTCTGGGCGGCCGGGAGGCTGTGTCTCTTTCTCTGCTCTCTCGGCTTCGTCTTTCTATCCTCCGCGTATCCGGATATGTCACCCTTTTCTTCGTCGGCTTGGCTCCCTGGGATGCTTTTGTTTCGGCTGAGACGGCGCCTGCGTTGCGTCTTTTGTCCCTCGGAGGTCGTGTTATTATCTCAATTTTGGGATTTGCGTCGCGTCGCTGTTATCGTTGGTATTGGGACGGCTTTTATTATCTTGTTTTATTTTTTGTTAAGGATTAGGGGGGAATGATTTAATTTAAGTTTAAATCTTTTTTTATTATTATTATATTGTGATAATTATGATATTGAATTCATAACATAAAGATAGAATTGATATCATAAAGAAATAATTTTGTTTCTCATAAAATGTTATTGCGAAATAATTATTAAATTTTATAAGAGAAATTTTTACAAAAAATTGATTTATACTTTGTCTAAATATATTTGTATCAGCTAAAAATTTAAAAAATTTTTAAAACATGTTGGGTCTTGCGTACGTGATTTTGTAGGATAGATAACGTGGAATGTTATCATTAAATTTTCAACTTTATTTTGTTAAGTCGTCGATATGACGTAGTCATTCGTTTCATTTCGATTAGAAAGGGGCGTGTCAAGAAATTTACAATTCTAATGCGAGATTTTTTTTAAGCTACTTTTCATTTCAATCTGATAAGCATACCCAAAAATATTAAAATATTTATTTCGTCAGTCTACAATAATCTAAACATTATTTAACAAAGTTACCTTATCTAGTAAAAATCAGCGATTAGCGTACTAAAAAAAACATTAGAATGTTGGATATTATCAATTTATGTATAAGAAAAGATTAAAATAAACGATAAAAAATAAAATTGTAGTCTCGATAAAAATTCAAAGGTACTCTTAAAGCCATCTGCTGCTGAAAAATATCCTTCCGCAAATCTCGACCATCTCATCATTGCAAAAGCTACTTTTCTTGCGCAACCTCTATTCCGGTGCTATATTTATGTCCCGTGTCTAGACCTGCACTCTAAGTTTTTCTCTTACTTTATAGTTTAATATTAAATGTTATCGGTACAATTAAAGTTGAGCCAAAGTGGAAAGAAATTTTAAATCTATCCGTAAGGTCAAAAATAGAATTTTGAATGAGTAAATAAAATATGTTACTAAAGTTCAGCAAAAATAATTTTTAAAATTATAATCATGAAAATTTAACGTGAATAAAATTAAATAATGTTTTTAAGATGTAAATAATATTTTTGTGTGCTAGTTAGGTTAAGAGCATTGGTGAAAACCGTATTCATTTCCGGCTAAGAAGTAGGTAATCAGCATAGGAATTTCTTAAAATAGAGTTCATACTTTTATACTATATCAAATCATTCTTTTTGATCAATCGTTAACATTTAATGTGCAAATAAAAGATAAAAATAATCTTAAGATTTATACAGCCACATTACCTAGTCATTTTTTAGACTGTTAAGCTTGTAGTGATATGTTTAGTACCACGTAAGTAGTGACATTGAGAGACGCTTCTAAATTACGCTTAAAACATAAAATCAGATTTCTTCAAATATTTAAAAAGCTTAATTCAAGAAACGTTAAAACTTGATCATAAAAAGCATTTATTTGCAATAAAAACTAACCCATTTTTTGCCATTTATTACTTTTCCATCTACTTTGAACATTTTAGAATATTCACCAGAAATATTCATCATCAACATTCAATATTCAAAAACAAACAACCCATGCATCGTTAAAAAAAAACAAAACCAAACAATCACCTCTCAATTCCCACATAAACACTAAACCCGAGACAAAAAGCGGTCCATCATACGCAGCGACTTGCGGTACTATCGCGGCAATATTGTTTGTTGCGTGAGAATCACGAGCGCGCTCACGCCGCGGGTAATCCGATCACGTTATGAATTCACGTGTTTCGTGCGTTTACGGAACTGGGTTAAAGTTCCTCCTCGGCGTCTCTCTATCTTTAATCGCGTCCGTATCGGGTTATTTGTCGTGCCTCCGACTTTATATGAAACATTGCGTACAGGCTCGCCCGCCTGTGTCTTTGAAAAGTAATAAGGAGAACTTTTTTTTTACGAGCTCTATCGGACGACTTTATTTGCGTGAGCCAGTACTATATATACGCAGTAATGCTGAGTTTTGCATTTCGCGCTGTACGAATTTTTAATATCGCCGGCGTCGGACGAATTTCATTATTTATCGATGCGGATGGGAAGTTGCTGCTGGGATTGATGGAGCGTTATTGTGTTTCCGCTGTGCGTTTGATTTCGTTTGAAGAAAAGGTTTATTGTGAAATGTGATTTTTTGCGTCTTTTGTGGATGCGGAGTAAATCATCAGTGTAATAAATCTTTTAAAAAAGTATTTAAGCAGTAAATTTATATGACTTAATAATTGCACATAAGCCGCATAAAGCTTTATTAAAAAGTTTACGTACGAATGAAACATGACACTGAAAGATCCTTGACAGTTAATTCACCAATTGTACAATTATCATGCACTGCTAAATCCTTATGCAACTGTAAGTTAATATTTCGCTCATCAGCTTCCAGATTTTCTTTCTTTTATTATCACGTCACCCATAAAGGTACAGTAAAAAAAACCATCTAGCCACAAAGATTCTCACTATTCACACATACTCCATCCCAAACCAAACCAAAACTCCTCATCCAAAACAAGCAAACAAAACAACCATCTCCCCCGTTTCCTAATATTAGCTCCAGCGCCTATTAGCCGAAGGTTCCGTCCTTAATTAAACCGTTCTCCCATCGACTCCCGGCAAAGGCAATTGACGGGGGTAGCCTCGCGCAGATCGGCCTAAACATCGGCTATACCTGACTCTCTCACTCTCTGCCGCAAGCGCAATAGCAGGCAGCATTGACATTCGCCGCTCGATACACAGATAATTACGTGACCGTCGCGGGTCGATGAATTAACCGCCGCGCGCGCGCCGCTCCCGCCGTTATATATCGACGAGTGCATCTCTCTCGCAGTTGCCAAGCGGCGCCGCCGCTGGCACAGCCGAGCATCCCTCTCTTTTGCTCGCGGCAGTATGCAACCGTTTAGTCGCGCGCGCGCGCGCGCAGCAAAATATCGATTTCTCCAATCCGCGACATGCGCGATCTATACGCGTGTATCCAGGTGCGAGAGAGCGTGATTTGTTCTCGGGAGGTGAGCGGGTTTGCTTCCTTTTTGATGGATTGATTGTTGGATTTCCCGGAGGTTGGGATGAGAGCGGATGGCTGAGGGGATCATTAGGAATGGATGACTTGCACGGGTTACTGTGAGGGATTGTTCGTTTGGGATTTTTCGAAGATGAGTTATTGTTTTAGAGGGGGGGTATGGTCTTGAAATCGGTGATTTTATTTGGATTGAGGATGATGGTTAGACGGAAGAATATATTGTTTTGGTCGATTGAGAGTAATGTTTGGAAAATAATGTTGGCTGCGAGGCAGTTCGTTGCTGGCTCGTATTTTTTTCTTTTTAGTAGTGTCTAAAGTATTGATTTTTGTCTCGGCATTTCAATTTTTGCTAATTAGGAAAATGCTATGGATTCTGGGAAGCTTTATGGTTTACCGGCTGGGCAAGTAATTGGAAAATTATGCAGTGCGCTTTGCGATCTATTTGAAAGCCCTACTGAGAAAAAGACATTAATTTTACAAGAATATTCCAATAAAGTCTTTTAAAGTACAAAATTAGACCATAATATCAGACATTTGGTAGTTAAAAATGACACATTAGCGGCCTATATCATTTTCCAAAAATTATACAAATAATCATAAATTGTAATTATAAAAGCAAATATCAAACTACTCAACCTCGCAATAAAAGCTTAAAAGCCTTTTCCAATCCCACCAGTAAAAAAAATTTATAATCCTTCACATAAAGCTTTAAAAGTAAATTAGGGCAGTTTTCAAGCTTCAAGATTCAGTAACTATATCTGCAGGGTCGTAACGGGTCTTTGCGGGAATGATTGTAGGACAAGCGGGCAAAATCGATCCGCGCCGCCTGCGGATTCCCATATTAATGACCGTTATCGTGGCATCTTAATGTCTTGCGCCTTGAACGAAAATCGTTAGAAAATCGAGCTTTGCATATGCGAGCGCGTGGGCGCAGTCAGACGTGCACTTACACACACGTTCAAAGCTCCGCGCGCTTCTCGAAAGGTAAACCTAATTTACCGGGGGCTAGATTAAAGTTTTACGATGGTCTAACAAAAAGTTTGTTAGAAGTTTGCAGCGCTCTCTGATCTCGGGCTCGCGCGGCTCCGATTTCTCAAAGGTGTAAACGGGATCTATTTTCACAGCTCAAAGAAGCCTGCTCTTTAACGGCTCGGCTGCTAATTTGAATTAAATATTACTGGGATTTACTCTTTAAACGCGAGCCTTCTTGATATGTGTAGATGGAAATTTTCATTTTACTAGATAATTTTTCTTGGATACATTAAACATTTTAAATTCAACCTTGCCGCTTTAATTCAAACATTATTCGATAAAAGTAACGAAAAAATTCACACCACAATACACACTCTGAAATTCCAAGCAGTCTCGTGCAACCTAACAGCATTCTTCATGCCAAAATCACTCCTACGCTCGGCTTACTGTGCCAATCAATACCCTCTTATTTATTTAAACTCCGATCGTTCCATCTTAACAGCGACACGGCGCTCACAAAAACCAGCAAAATCACCCATCTATCCAAAGCACACAAGCTCATCAATCACCGAATCCATTAACATTCGCAAGAAGCGCTTAATTAACCCGACTACGACAGCAGGCCCGCGCGCGCGCGATAGAAACGAGGAAATAGCATATATCGAGGAGGAAAAATGCATCGGCAGCTGATTCCCGGGCAAAAAAAAAAGAAAAATCGCGCTCGCAGTCGTAATCGCATTACGCGAAACACAAACTACTGCGCGCCAAGCAGCTGTTCGCGCCTGGTGTATATCGACCCCCTCAAGGTCGCGGCTCGCCCTTGAAAGATAATAAGTTCAGCGCGCAAGAAAACCAAGCGCGATCATTTAGAGTTCGCGCCAGCAGAATGCTGGCTGGCGCGGGCTTTTCATGTGTGCGAGCGCAAGCGAATGTAAAGCAATTAGCTGGCATTTTGTGGATAGGAGCTGCTGAGGGCTATTGACGCGAGCTGAGGAGAGTTGGAGGTGCGAAGGGTACCTAAGACTTTTTCTTGTTTTCTGTAGGGTGATGGAGTGCGTGTTGATGGGGGAGTGAGTTGGTGCAAGCTTTTCCGAATTGGTTTGCAGAGAATGTTTTGGGTTGTGATTAGTTTAAGTTTTGAGAATCGAGGGATATTGTGATATAGAAGAGAACATTGGGAAAGGATTTTGAAAAATGTGGAGGAAAGTGTTTCGAATTTTTGGCAGATTATTGCCTTCTTTTTTTTCTCGAAAATGTATTTATTAATACCCCATTTTAGGTATAAAACTACTTACTGTTTTTTATCAACAGTAAAATGAAAGTTATAAATCTAACATTATTCAATATAATTAAAATAAAAATTTAAATTGTATTTATCATTAGTTTAAGCTAGTTGATAATACGATTAAAAATATTTCAAACTTGAAAAACATTAAAATTAGGAATCAATAACGAAAATCGTTTCCTTAATAAATATATTATCTAATTTTTGTATTATAAAGGCTATCGATCTGCAGAAATACTGTTGCATATGAGTGAAGTATAAAAAATTTAAAATTATATGTAAAGTGTGTGCAAATAATTTTAATGATAAATTAAATAGTAGTTCATAATTTTATAAAAATGACGAAAGTATTTTAATGAAATATGAATATACATGACATATTTCAAGTTTCAAATCTATTTCAAACAAAAGTAAATTCAAAACTTTTAATATATCTATGGTAAGATTAATTATAAAGTTTATTAGCAAACTAATGATTTGTTTTGTTTGGTTTTGAAGAAAGGAAGTATAACTATAGTAAGAATGAATAATTAATTACTGTTTCTAAACTTTCATTTAATCTCAAAATGAAAGCATACATTATTTAATAAGATACATTATAGCAGTATAATAAGAACCAGTATGTAGGCCAATTCATTATTGCGTTTGATCATCGTAATTCACCATATAACAACTAAAATAGTATTAGATCAGTTACCATTAATATAATTATAATATTTTATAACATATCAATGTATTTATATTATAGATGCTTTGGAAAGCTCCCTTAAGCAGGAAGTTAAAGACTGCGAACCATCTGCCCCATATAGTGGTATGATTATAAACTTTTGTTATTACGATCATAACAAAATAAACGCAATCGAACTAAAAAAGCAAATCATCATTAAACAATGTGGCAATCGACAAACATTGTCATAATTAAATATACCACCACAAATTTTATGTCATTTAAGGGTATGAATGAAAAAGTTCAAATAAAAAACTTTCTTTGTACTAATGATTATTCTTTTAGATTTAAAAGAACTTTTTAACTTTTACTATCAAATTAATCAACTTTTTTCATTTATATCCAAAGCTCTCGCTCCAACAACTGTCATAAAAGTTTGATTAATCAAGTAGTGTTTAGTTTAGATTTTGTATAACCATTCCACACTAAACGTTGACTATTAAAATCCAATCATTAATCACATCATTGACACTCTGCATTCTATGTTGTAGTCGAATTTAGAATAGCTGTTTAAAACAATAACAACTTAATCAATAAGTTAATGTTTCACACTATTTTATATTAAATTTAATATTAATTTATATTGTCTACACAACTTATTCAGTAAGTAACAATGTTTTATTAATTATATTTCTGAACTAAGCCCTTGAAAATAGTTTAGATATAAATGTATGAATTGACTCACTCAGTTTTGAGGAACGCTTTTATCTGTGTACAGATAATGAAGAAAACTTTCTACTATTCAAATCTACCGCTTTAGAATTATTTTGAAAATATAAATTTTTTCTTAGGAAAGACAATAAGTTGATATCTAATCTTGTATATCAAATTTATTAAGGACACTGTCGGTCAATAAACAAAAGATTACTTATTTAAAACATCGTGCGAATAAATTAATAATAGTCAAAACACATCCAGTATTGTATCAACACGTCTATTTCAAGTAGTATTGATTATTATATACATATATTATTATAATTCTAGTATGCAATAAAACATCAAAGTATGTATTACGAAAAAATAATGTAGTAGCTAATAGTAAATACATTTTGGAAACTAACTGGTGTGGTAGCTATTCAAATACGCGCTCACATAAATTTTTCGTATATCATTCTAGCAAAAGTAAAAATTTAAAATGTATTAAATGATTATTTGATAGGAAAGAGAAATAAGTTTTTTTAATAAAGAAAATTATAAAAATACCATTGGAATAATGAAACGCAAACATTGATTATAGTTTGCTCATTTGATGTTGGTTATAAAACATGCCTTGTACGCAAATAGATAAGAAAAACTTAGTAGAATTAAACTAACATAGCTATCAATGAGTTTTTAAAGATTTCAAACATCTGCTTTACCTTGTTCAAAAAGTATTAAAAGCTACATTTTTTGAAGTATTAAAGTTTAAATAAGTCATATAGTAGTCAAAAACAAGTAGTTTTTTCAGTAAATTTTACAACTATTATTAAATATCTTGTATTAGAATAATATATTTAGTCTTTTCGTGTCAAAAATTGGAGTACATTGTAATTTTTAATTTTTTTGTTCTTAATAATTTTAAAAACAAACAATATAGTTTTACTTAATTACTATTCTTCAATAGAGGTGCTAGTTTAATTTTTGATATTTCGTATTTATTTTCTTGTTATATTATATAGGAAACCTGATGTGACATCTTCGAAAAATCAAAGTAAAATTAGTATAAACTCATAGTAAAATTTACTAGAGACAATTTTCAGATAACGCTTAGGTCTATATTAATAATTTTATTACAAAATAAATTTGACTTAAACACTAACTAATTGGCCGCCGGCTGGGCGTCTGCTATACCTCTTCGTGAAAAATCAAAAGCAAGCTTTATAGACTGTCTTAAAACAGAGGTATTCTTGTTACATTACAAATTATTTAACATTTTGAAATTTTCTAATCCGTCCACGGTTTATATGTGTATACCGGGATCCGAGTCAGCATCCGATTCGCTTGGTTAATCAAGTCAAGTTTATCTCACAATAAAATTTTTATTAGACCTCTACGTAGACTTTTAACGATGATAAATGATATAATATTTAAGAAGAATATACCTCCTTTATATAATGAAAAGGCTTAGGTTTTTTAAGAAATTGTATTTCGTATTTTTGACCAGCCATCAATTTGTCAGGGTGTTTAGGTTGAGTTTATTTTGCAATAAAGTTTTTATTAGACCAGTGCATTGTGTAAAAACATTAACAAATGTTATATAATAAATAACAAGTATGTAACACTTTTACATAATGCACAGGTTTAGTTTTTATTTTTTATAATGATATGCAAAGGAATTCGAGTCAACGTTAGATTCATCTTTGTAATCAAGTGGAGTTTATTTTAAAGTAAAATTGTTAATAGGCATGTGCATTACTTGAAAATGCAATATTTAAATATTATTAAATTATAGTTTTTGGTTGTGATTGTTTATTAAAAGAAGACGTAGTTCATATGGACCTGCAGCTGAGATGGACGCTCAAAATCTGTCACTCTTGGACATAGTTCTATATTCCAAAGTGTCTGAGAATGGTACTTGAATGAAATTTTCTAATTCATATGATAATTTTTTTAAAATTCAATAGTTAAATTAAATTTTATTCGGTCGCCACACATAAATTGATTCAAAACTTTTAGATGAAATTGAAATAATTACGACTAGTATTTAAAATAAATTTATTTTATTCGTTAAACATATAAATTTACGTGTTAGAAAAACTTCAAATTCAAAAATATCTTTTCCTTTCGCTTGGAAAAAGAATTAAACTCTTTTAACTTTACAAGTAACTACTGTCATTTAACATTAAAAACAGTATTGTAAAGTCTAGAAGAATAAAAAAGACCAAAGACCTCTCGAGATAAACGTGTTTGAGTTCACCAGAACGATTCCAACGCTATTGACTTGGCAGTGGCCAGTAGATGACCGATTGCATCTTGTGAACATTGTGACGTAAGCAGGTGAAGACTCGACCTTGGACCGGCCTCTTAAATAAGAGGCGCGCATAGCGCTGCACTGCAATTTTTTCTTTCCTCTTCTGACTCTTTGCGTATGTCCAAGTCAAAGAGTATTTTTCTTTTTAAATTTGTCGATGATGTATTGAGAAAACAAAGTTACCGAAGAAATTTTCCAAAAATTAGTCACGGGTCAAACAAGTTTTGAAAAGTAAAAGAGTTGAGGCTTTCGTGAGAAAATAACGAGTAAAATTATTTTTAATTCTTACCGTAATTATATATTAGATAGTAAAAAAATGAAGCAAACTGAAATTTTTGTAATTGATAAAAAATTTACTTTAATCCTAAAATTGTTACTGTTTTGTTACAAGTGGCGTTTGTATATTTGCCTGATTCTGTGCAAACGAGGTCACGCTTCTGAAAGGACACGCGGGTTTATGAAATCCCTGCGCAAGTTTTTTGGAACTCTAATTTTAAACCTTTCGGCACTCTTTTCTTTGTGTCGACATTGTTTTTTTTCTCTCAACGCTCACGAAGCTCAGAAGTGTTTTATTAAACTTAAAAAATTTTCCGGTCCTAGGTATGTTGCTTTGTAACGAGTTTCTAGTGATTACTTACTCGTTTCTATTGTTCAGTATAAGTTTAGTTTTTCTTTTTAAAAAATTTTCGATAAACATTAATTAAGTTCTATACGAATTTACATTTGTTTCAGTAAAAGCAAATGAATATGTTAATAAACATTTATTTAAGTCCACTCTGGAACTATTGTGTCAAGTAAAAAAAAAGGATTCAAAAAGTTTCTTCTTCAATATTGCAATTTTTTTGTAAAAAGGTTATACGGTCAAAATAAATGAACAAACATTCCCTTAATACTTTTTTAAAATTTAGTAAATTGAACAGAACCAACAAACAAAGTCAAGAACAACAAAACCAAAAGAATCCATCGTCATCCTCTAACTCAGCCTCACTCTCTAAATCCACCTGGGCATCGAGTGCGCCTCGAAACCCAATTTTTCCCTGGCCAGCCGCGCACGGCTGTCATCGCCGCGTCCGCTGCACGCGTCACCGTTGCACGCGCCTCGTCGCCGACGACGCGCACGCCTGTATACGTATACGTACAGCGAGTTCAAAGTGTCAAGCGCCCCTGGAATTCGCCTCGTTAAAGAGGAAGCGTGCCTACTGCAAGCTCGCGCCTTCGCACGTACACGCCTCTCTCTCTCTCTCTTTCTCTCTCTCTCTCTCTCTCTCTCTCTCTCTCTCTCACTCTTTCGCTCGCTCGTTTTGTGTCTCTCTCGCGGCCTGCTCTTCTTTCGCAACAACCTTCGGCTGGCCTACGCATGCGTTCTCGCTCTCCGTTCTTCTGTCTCACTTGCACACACGGTTTTTGCCCGTCGACTTTTATGTAATTAAACGCGCAGTTAGCGACGTCGTTGATAGCTGATTATGAGCCCGTAGAAAAAATTGTTAAGCTAATTTTATAGCGGAGTTTGATTGTTAATGGAGTGTTTGCTTTGAGGTTAGATGCGGCTATTTTTAATCTAGAGGCTATTTTCTTTGTTATAATAAAGATTTTGTTTTATTAAAAATTGTGCAACTTTTTTGTTAATGCAAATGACCACTGAAAGCATTTTTTTAAATTATTATGCTAAATAATAAATTTCAAAAGCACCGCCGACATTTCGTCGCGCAAAAGGAGTCATAAAATTTCTCGAATCACTTGCGGCCATTTTCAATGAAATTTCAACCGGTCGAGATGACGATGTTACGGTTGGGGCAGCGCCCGTCAGCTGTATGACGACTACGTCGACGCGGACGTCGCGATGGACCGTGGTGGGGATCGTTGGATCCACGCAGCGCTGCGCTGATCGACGAGAGTCGCGCCGTCGCTGTAGAGCGAGCCGACGGTAGAGGGGAGATTATGAAAATTAGGAGCCTTTGAAGAATAATGGCTTGAGTGGGAATTCGTGTAACGACGATTTTTTTCGAATATTTTGCTTTTTTTTACAATGTTTAGTAGGTTATAAAAAGTTTCTGTTGAAATGCAATTGCTCGTGATTTTATTTCAGGAGAATGTTTAAAGTTAGGATTTTCTTTTTGAGTAAATATTTATCAGAAAAACTATTAAAAGAACTTTATTTTAATTAAGTTGTCGATAAAAGGCATTAAATATAAATAGATGTAGATAGATATAGATTCTTATGTATAGCTAATAAAGTTAAGGTGGTGGATAATAAATAAAAAAGTCGAGGTCAAGGCTACGCTTTTATATGGGGCATCGCCCTCTTTATCTTGTCAATTAAACAATTAAACTACTGTTTGATGTTAAGGAACTTAAATAAAATCATTCAATTTTTATTGCAGATTCCAGAAATTGTGTATTAAAATTTTCAGTAATAAATATACTTAATATTAAAAGATTTTATTTACATTTTTCATTTGTAATTGTAATTTTTTCAGAATGTGAATACATAAAAACTATCAATTATAATTAAACTAACATGATTACATAATTTCTTCATGGAAATATTTTATTGATCCGATTTGGCAGTAAGTCAGAGGTCTTATATGAAAAATAATGTGTGTGGCTATAAAAATGCTACCCATGAAACGTTTTCTTTTCTTTTTGCTTGGATGTCAATATAAATATACACATATTTTATACGAGTCACAGGAGGTCTAGTGTCATAAAAGAGAAAGAATCGTTCTCATCTCCAAACTTTTGTTAAAATAAAATTATCAAAAAAAAAGTCTTTACGAGCCTAATTGAAGTACGACTTTGATAAAAGTACTGTAAACAATATAATATATTGTTGATAGCAATTTTGAAAACTAGGTTTTTGTTGATAATTAATAATTAATTTATAAAGAATTTATTTGCTATTAAATGTTTTTATGAAATTTCATAAATTTAAATAGTTGCGAGTTTATTTAAATTATTATAACATCTTTTACTTGCTGAAAATTTATTTTTCCCATTAAGATTTACGTGAATCACATTTAAGAAGGTAAATCAGCCATATCGAAAATCGATGGACGTGTGAAATGCCAATTTTCAGAAAGTATACTTAGTTGCATTGAAATTTATTATCTCAAGATTCCACAAATTAAACGGGAACTATTTTAAAACTGTTTGATATTTCAACAAAGTTGTTTAACGTGGGCTGATATGCAACTATAAATTCATTGTTTGTTCTTAAAAGGAATTATATATAACAAACTTTAAATTTGATCAATTTATTGGAATACACAATTATAACTTAAGTAAGACATTTAAAATAAAGTTCTGGTTTAGATAAATCAAAATCATTACCATTTCAGTTTAATTGATCTGTTGAATAATAATAGTTTTGCAAAGTTAATAATTAAGCCTAACGAAAATATTAATAAAAATTTTAAGAATCTAGCTTCAAAAGGCCAATTAAATTAATGTTTAAAAAATTCAGTATTTTCTAAAAATATCAATATGTCCATCCCTTAAAAGACACCCATAAAATCCCCAAAATCCCCAATAAATCACCAACTTCCTCTCCCCATCCACCACCCAAAATCTCACCCACCATCCTCCAAAATTTACATTTTTCCCATCAGCGCCTGCCTTCCCAGCTTGCGCGTGCAACCACCACTAAGGAACCATCTCACCTCACGTCTCGCCGCTGTCTCCCCAGCACGCGTGGCAGGCAGCCCGCTGGGCCGACAATAGGAGGATCGAGTTCGAAAAGAAAGAAATACGTGTCCGAAAGGCAAGACGAGCGCGCGGCGCGGGCGAGCTCTCTCCGAGGGAAAGCAGTGTGGTAGCGAGCGGCTCTCGAGCGGGGGCTATTGATCGCGAGAACAAGGTTGAGGGCGCGAAGCCGAAGGCGCCTTGGAAATGGTGAAAAGTAGGCTTCGGAAACCCACGTAGAGGCGGCCCCGGTAGCGCTCGTTTTTCGTCTATAAATTATTAAAGGCGTCGCTAAATAATAATTATTGCCGGGGCTTTTCTTTGTTTGGTGCGTTTCGATTGTTCTTTAAGGGGGAGTGGGGTGTTGTAAATTTGGGAGATGAGGATAGAGCGAAGTCTGCGCAGCGCGAGGCGATTTTGAGTCATCTAGAGTATTTTGAGAATCGCAGCGCGCCCTCGCGCTTTAGGTTGCTGACGAGGCGAAATTTTTTGTCATAGCGTTTTGAAAGTGATCCAAGACATGAGCACTTTCGTTATAGCGCTTTTACCGTAGTCCGCCCGAAATAGAAGTGGTCGGGAAAATTATGCATGAATTTTCGTAAATTATAGAAAAGATGGAGGCGTATACCGCTTAGCTCTGTGAATTTGCATGGCAGCTGCATTTTCAAATATTCAAGCCGAGTGTCTGACTGTACCAGGCCGGTTTCTACTTGCTTGCTTTTCCCTTTTATTTCGGAACTTGTAATTCAACACTGGAACTCTTATCAAATTCAAATTTTAATTGTAGAAAAAATTAATAATTTGGCTCTAGTTTTCTCGTATAAAATTTGTATAAATTAACTTATTAATATTTTGGGTCATTCTGTCATGTGCATGTATGAATTTTTGTTATTTAATTTTTAAAAATGTTATAGTGTAATAATACTAGAAAATCGTAATTAATATTTAAAATAAAAGACGCATTTTTAATACAAATGAAAAAGAATTCGTCAATTTACTCGAAACAAAACAAAAACCAAAAAACCATATACTCTAATAAGAAATCTGAAAAATCAGTCCGCATTCTTCGCGTTCCGCAGCCAATCTCGCCGCACCCCGAGCTCTCCTCTTTTCCTCCTTCTAAATTTCACTCTTCCCGCATCCCTATATATTCATCAGCGCCAAACGTGACCCACTCACGGGAGGTTCACTCTTCTTTGAAGAAGTAAAATGCCCCCCAACTCCGGCCTGCAACAAGCAGCGGCGAAACTCAAGACGTCGCGAGATCGATATTCGCCCTCCCCCTCCGCCTCCCTCTCTCTGCCCCTCCCACACTCGCACCCATTTTTCTTCTCTCCAAAAATATCCTCCCCGCGCGAGCGCGAGCCTCTCGGGGGGGCTTCGGTGCCGGTGCCGCCTGATAGTCGTCGTCGCGGCGCCGCAGCCATGACTTCGAAGATCCCTAGAGATCGATTGTTACCTTCTCCCCCCCTCCGCGTCCGCTAATAAAGTTTCCCGTACGCGAGTAGTGCACCAGGGGCTGCGTGACATTCGGCCGTAGGCGAGGGAGCGACGGTCATGCTGGTGTAATGATTTTTAATTGGAAATTTTAGTGGCTGGAAGATGAATGTCGAGGTCGGAGTCGTAGGCTTTTGGGATTGGTGGCTTTGATTTTATGGAGGATTTGTAGATTCAATCAAATGATTGAAAAAGTCGTGATTCGGTTGAGTGGATTACGCTTATGCGATGGTAATTGTTTTATAATGTTTGTGGTGTGTGGTAAATGAAGCTTAATGGGACGTTTATTTAATTGTTCTTTCTCAATAATAATTATTGAAATAGATAGTTCTTTAAATAAATGAAAATATTAGGACATTTTAGTAACGAATAAATATTATTTATTTTAATAAACTTTTTATAATAAATGAAAAAAAGTTCTGTTGTCTTCAAATACTGTCATTAAAAAAAAATTATTGCAATAGTAATTCATCTCTAAAATTTTCTCAAATGCTTTGCTTTACTTCAAAAGCCATAGTTTTAACATTTATCATAAACTCAGAATTATCAAACAATATATGCAAAACTTTGAATTTCCCTCGTTCGAGTGGATAACCGAAGCTTGAAGTAATAAACAGGAGCGAATGCAAGATGGCGCCAGTCGTTTCATTCGCCTGGCAGTCCCTGGCGTATTTTCCTCGCACTATTTTTTCGCGTGCTTGAATCGCAGAGCGCTCGCATCACTGACCGCCGATAAGACAGATAACTGCGTTTTACTCTACTCAAAATTAATATATTTAAAAATATACAAAAAATAATAATTGAATTTTATAGTGAGTTTAATAAGTATATTCTAATAAAAGTAGTTAAAAGTAGGATTTTTATTATTGAGTTAGTAAAAAGTAGAGCCATTCTTATTTTCATGTAATAACTGTAGTAACAAAAAATTAAAAAAAGTAACAACTTCTTGATTTGGTAATTTCCAAATTTTTCAACTGATATGTGGTTATATTTTTATAAATACTTAATTCTACTCATAGTACTGCAAATAAATGATTCTGTTTTCATTTGCACATGCAAACATTTCTGAACTATATCATCAATAATTTTGTTAATATTTAGTAGAGTATATTTTTATAAAATATTGATTCTAATCAGAATATAATAGTTAATATTATGAGCATTAATTGCATATATAAAAAAATAAATGGTATAGTCTAGAATACTTAATTGATTTGTTTATTATTTTTTAATAAAAATTAGAATTCGTAAAATGAAAATGAAAACTTTTAAATATAAAAGATAAAACTTATAATAAGTACAGTTTTTGATCGTTTTGTCTCATAGACCTAAAGTAACATGCAGAGATTATGTAAAAATTATATTTAAATGATCTTAAACTAGAAGTCAAAGATAATTTTTGAGAGATTTCTCACGAAAATATGTTTTATTGGTTACATAAAAAATTACGAGAATGACTATACAGCTTGTACGTTTTAAATGCAATTTTAAAAACAAAGTTAAAATAATGAATTTTTCATAAAAAAAAATGCCACGAATAATTTGTTCCCACCCCTAAAAATGTTAGTGCCGCAAAGTAATAAACTATATCTCTACAACTCGAACCATGCGTAACGTTTCGATCAACCAATAACTCAACTCATCCACTAAAATCGACAAACTACTCTTCCAAACACACCGTATCAAACATACCCACTCGACGCTGAGGTAACCCACGCGTTCAACTCTCAAGTCAATCCCTCTGGCAAAAGACAGACTCCAAGAAAACCAGTAGCCACTGCACCTCCTCACTTCACAGCTTATCTGCTCACCCTAAAAGAAAAAAAAAGAGGAAAAAAAAACACGAACCAGGGAGTGTCTTCATCCTCCTAATCTACACAAGCGGAGCCGCGCGCGACGTTGTCTCTAGGCACGGCCACCCACGCAACGCTCCCCCCGCTCTATCGCTTATTTTCGGTCGCGGGCGCACCGCAGATTGCGACACGTGGGCCGAGCGCGCGCTCAGCGAGTGCAGGCAGCAGTTCCACGATAAACACTGCTGGCGGAAAATAGAATAAATTGGACACGCTCTCGGTCCAAGGGCCGTGGCCAGAGGGAAGGAGAAAAGCTGTTTAAGAGAGAGGAGGAGAGACTCTGAAAGCGATATGCCAGGTGTGTGGAGTGGGGAATATGATGATGCAGCCTGTGAGAGCTTCCTAGATGATTTCGCTCTGCGTTGCTTTTGATATGATTAAGTTTCAGGATTGGAATCAGCGTGACTTGCGCGCTGCTGGTTGAATTAAATTTGGTTGGCGGGATCTGAGTGACTGAATTTTGAAATTGAAGGAGACACGAGATTCCGATGTCTTGTAATTGAAATGTCGCGTTGATGAAAGAAATAATCTTATGTTCGTTTCTTTTGTGTGGAAATTTAAAGGATGCCCATTTTGACCATACTTCAACTGATAATTTTATCGTGATGTTACGAAGGAGCGTACCGTCAATGATGATAATCAACTTTATTGGTTCAGATTGTCACCATTGGTTCTATTAATAGTAATGATAACTGGCAGTGTCATTGGTCAAAACTCTAATTCAATTACTCAAATGTTTGATTTGAAATTATACTCCCGAATATACCAAATAACATTTTTCAGCCTAAAACAAATAGGGCTAAACATTCGCGTAATCACATCTATCTATTCGATTCCTTAAAAACTCACCGTCAATATTTTTACTCTCAAACATACCTTTCAAATGGAAGTACGATCATCAATTCAAAACTGTTTAAAAATCCTTTTACCATATAAACAAGTTCAGCGCCTCGTAAACTCCCCTATATAGCATCGCTCGCTCATCCACCTCACTTCTCTACCAACCGAAATAAAAAAACACAGATCCACGCAGGCGCATGACGTATATCAAATCCCGCGCGACAATAACCTAACTCCCAACTCTACCTAATCTCCCAAACTCCCGACTACCAGTTCTCTGGCTTACGTCACGGCGCTGCAGCGCGAGGGGCAGCAGCAGCAGCAGCAGGCGCGCAAGTTTCGCTTGGCGCGCTCGCAGCCGAGGCCCCGCGTGGCTTTTATTTTTCGCCTCTCCTCCTTCCTCCCGTCTTCGTCTTCTAAGCAGTCTTCTTCCTCATGATACTCTCCTTCGGTCGCGCGACTCTTCCGCACTAGCGTCAATCTCGGGCTCCGCCGGCCTGGGACGTGGCTATCCGTCGTCCGCGACCTTAATCTCAGTGCTCCCGTGCTTTCTTTTTCCCTTTGTGTGCCTGGAAGATCAAAAGGAGCATCGCCGAAGACGGAAGGGACACTTGGAGTCGTCGGCTGAGGCAAGGGTGGCGGTGTCACAACAGCTGACCGCATGGAGGGCGGCGCAGAGGAGGACAACGGCAGCAAGACCCCCGAGGAGCCCAGGGAGGTGCTGTTCCTTTGGTCGGGCATTTGGACAGGTCAATTTCGTGTTGATGACGAGGACTTTGGTTTGGAATTGTGTTCTTTCTGCCTCCCACCCCTTGCAGTGTTTTAGAAAGTGGTTTGATCCTTTAGAGCTCGTCCTTGAAGATTGTGTCTTTGACAGTAGTGAGACTAAGGTTTGATTCCATCAACCAATTCATACGTTTTTTTTTATGTTATCTGGGAGTGAAGATACGGCGTTGTGGCAATATTGAATCTGATCTAGTGTGAGAAACGCAATGATGTAGATAAAATTTGAATGTAGTTTTCTTTTGCACAATGTTTAAACTCTCTTTCAACTCAGAAGTTTGTTTAAAAGTGAAACCATAAAGTTTTAAAGAATTTCTTAATTTTTGATAAGCGACAAAGAAGCTGATTAGTTAATATTCTTAAACCGCGAAGGAGCCTATTACATAGAGATTACGAATAAAAATTATGCGCAATACACCACAAGAAACAATTAAAAATATTTATTGACCATTGCAATTAAATTCATTGATCAGACTATTATAAGATGAAAAGTTGTTTATTATTATTCAATGCGGAAGTACCTTCATACATACATAACCCAAGCAGCAAGGACCACTTGAATCTTCCGATAGCAATACTTCATCTCTCAGTCTAAAATTTTTAATCTCCTCCTCATAGGCTTTCCGCTATCAGCAACTCAGCCAGCCTACGCAATAAATTGTCTCTTTTCCCGAACCACATTTACGCAATATCGGCTTTGATTGAGAAAGGCCGGCCCGCGACGTTTGATATCGGGTATATACATGCAGAAAATTTATAATCCGAACTTTATTTTTAGCCGGCTCTCCGCTCTCGGCTCCGCGAGAGAAGCCGCTGGTAATTCAATTTTTGCGGGTGATTTGTGCGGCGGTCAGGTGTGCGCGCGCGCGCCGAGCGGCGCCCTTTTCTTTTTCGTAATTGCGCCACACTCGCTCGATAAGAGTCGGAAGTGCGCGAATCGATTCTGGCCGGATCTATGAATAGCCGTGCGCAAATGTCAGGGGCTTGACGTTGACATTAAGGCATTACAGGCCCGATTGAGCGATCGCACTACGTCTTAATCCTGTCAAAAACTATTTTCGGTCCGAGAGAGTACCTTGCCCGCACATGTGCGCACGGTACGCTCTCAAACTGTTAGAGGGATATTAGCTGCCTTTTTCAGTCTAAATTTTTTCTGGGTTGACCGTTTTATTGTAAGTGGATTGTAGGATTTTAGGATTGAAGGCTTGTGAAGTTAAATTTTATTTGGAGAATGTGTACAACATTCCGTCAAGCTTTTAACCTGCTTAAGCGTGCATATACTTGCATTAAAAACAGTCAGAAAGAAGAAAATCTAAATATACCCCCAACGAGGCCAACGCGCTCTACATTTTACCTACGACAATCTTAATTAAGAAAAAAAAGCGTAAAATCCAAACTCTTTTGTTCTCAATCTAAAAAATCTAAAAAAAAAAAAAAAATATCTCCAACCCAGCAACGGTGCTTTCTCAAGCCGCCGCAAGATCGCTGCCATTCATGCCAATTCATAACCACTAATAATATCCACAATTAAAAATAAATCCAAAATCTAAAGCTGCACTCACACACACAGATCAACGCGTGGCTCTCAGAGCAAGCCAGATAAGAAATCCTCCTCGCTAATTCACATTTAACGACAGAAACTTAGCGCTGCGCTAATCGTAGCCACGTGCGCGCAGGGACGAAAAATGTCTGTATAGAGCGAGAGAAAAATGCATATAGAGCGATAACCGTTGGGGGGAGGGTGCGTGTATGCGTAACCGTGACCTCGGCGCCGTAAAAAAGCCGAGAGAGCGCCGAAGGCCGGCGCTGCGCGCGCTGCCCATTCCGCGTTCATTGCTCGCAATTTCTCACGTACGCCCTTTATCGATAACTGCGAATCGCGAGAGGCGCGCATGCTCGGCTCGCTGGGGCTAAATTGCCCCGCTTGATTCTGGGCAGGATCTCGTCTTTTGGTTGGACGGATGTTTGTGGTTATATACATTTTTTTTTGTTTTGAGGTTTTGTTGGTGTTTTGATTTTGTTTTTTTTTGCGTGGTTGTGATAGTTGAGTTTAAATGATTTTTACTTGCATGTGATTTTTAGAAGAAGGTGAGGAATTTATGGGTATTTATACGTATAAGAGTAGGTGAAATACTGACTCTTATGTTACAGCGAATTCTTCAGGCATTCTTGAATTATTCATAAAATTTCTAACTACCTAGTTGAAAATATTACGTTGAAAATACTTTTACAACTTATTTAATTACATTATTCCCGACTCATAAAATATGCCTACTTACCATTAAGCTATGGCATTACTATACCCACTACTATAAAATTATGAAACATCTTTTAAACTAAATCACCATCCACACCCATCACACTCACACTCCACATTTACCTCCACATTTCCTTACTCTCCCAATCATCTTTCCCTCCGCTCTATTACATCCACCACCTCTCGCCTATACATATACATGTCTCCACGACTCATCTTCCGCATCCTCCTCTCTCTCTCTCTCTCGCTCTTTTAATCTCTCCTTCCTGTACACCCAGCGAGAAAAAGCGAGCCCAAGGTACATGGAAGCTCGTCGCGCTACCTACCCGATGCTTTTCGAAACGTCAGTATCTTCCATCCGCCCAAGTAGGTACAGCTCCGTGTACACACCGGCCGGCCGGTCGATACTCCCTTCCTATTGGCCGATCCAATTGGATCCTGGAATCTCTTGCTAGCTCTCTTACTTTCCACTACTGTCGGCGTAATTCGCGATCTCGCGATTTTCTACGTGAGATCGCATGCGTATACACGCTTTCGATATTATATAGGTATGAAACGGGGCGGTTCGCGTGCCTGCTCTTTTGTTTTGCTTTTGTCGGTGCTTCGATGCGGTTTGGTTTCGTTTCGAACGATTTCTGTTTTCCTTCTGTTGGGAATTGCTTGAGTCTATCCGGATTTTATGTACTGGACAAATTGGATGGCGCGATGTGGTGTTTGTAGGGATTGTGTGGCTACGATGGGTTTAAATAAATATCGATTGCGTTTTGCGATATTTACTTTTTTAAGAATTGAAGACGGAAAATTGCTAAGCTGGAAAAGTTTATCGCTGTTGAGTCGAGTTACATTTTATGCGGCACACAATAGCCTGTAGCATGCATAATAATGTCTTAACTGTTGACCTTCGGAAATCTAATACCGTTATTAGTCCAAGACAATAGTCTGATACATTTATAATAAAACTTGTCGTTTAGTAGATAATAAATGAGTTTACTTTATTTAACTTTAATGTAGGATTATTTAAGCGTTTATTTAAATGATAAAAATCTTAGTCTTAAATAGATAAAACGAGAATTTATCAAAAAGTATCTCAATTTCATTATAAATATATTGTTTAAGATCCTTGTTTAAGTAGTATAAATTTTTTTTAATAACTTGGTTTACATAAGAGAAATTTGAATCTTATATTCAGATTCTAAATGTAAAATAAATGTCAATCCAATACAGTTTTTAGGGGCAGTTTGATATAAAAAATGGTGTTTGGATCGCTTTGTTTTGTCTATAAAATAATTTTAGCGTGTAAAAGTAGGATTTCAAAATTTTTTTTCAGCCTAAATTAGAAGCAGAAATTAAACGTAGAAGCAGTGAGTAATAAGAAGCTAGAGGAAGTTAACAAGGGAACAATAGATATCGGCAAATTTACTTCGAAGAATAAGAAAATAAAAGTCAATTATTCACCATGTTTAAAGTAGCGTATAAGCTGGATCGCCAGGAACGTAAGTTATTTTTAGTTTTTTTTTTGTTTAATTTTTTATCCGATAAGTCCTCTTAAACAGTATAAATAAATTCTTACTCAAAGCCTCTATCGATATAAATTCTCCTATTATGATCACAAAAAATTAAACGGTATAAGCATTTCTTAGAACAAATTTACAAAAAGTTGCACTTTCTTTTAACCACAAAACTGTCAAATAAGCAACTTTATAAAAGTTCACCCTCACAAATAAAAGCAATCGCAAGTTAACTTAGCGATCGCTATTAATAAGAATCTCCTCAAGCGCTATTTCATTCATTGCGTTGACGCTGTAAACTTCGAAAAGCGAAGGCGAGCGAAGTAGTCAACGAAGTTGCTAGTGTAGCTTCAGCATACGCGGCTTCTTACATACATACGTCACGCGATCGTAAACTTTGCGCAGGACTTTAACCTCCTTGGAGAGTAAAACCTTGTCGAAAATGCCAAAGAAAAGGTGAGAAGGGTTTTACTTTTTTAAACAAAGAATGAATTTTCTATCGAAAAAGTAGTAGGCTGGTTTTACTACTGTTGAAATTTAGAATAAGTTGCAAGTGCTTTGTTTACTTTGAAATTTGCAATAGCTTTATCTTATATAATTTTATAATTCAAAGCTCTTTAAGGCTTGATTATATAAAAATAATTCAACAAAAATTAAATGTTTTTTGTATAAAGCTTTTTTGAAAAAAATAGTTTTCTGTCTTCAAGGATGATGTTATACAACTGAATACTTATATGTGAATAAATTATGGCAATCAAGATAACGCCGACAAATTGGACTCTTTTTCGTGGGTAAAAGAAAGTGACAGCCAAAATTTATATTCTCATCGTATCTTTATATTCTATTTTTGCTGGGAGCACTATATTATTTTTCGATTTTGCTTATGAAACTTTTACAAAGATCTGACGATAAGCTAATTCTACACTAATAATTAAAGCAGTTCGCAAACACTTTCGTTATGAATGAAATTTATTTTGAATATTTATTGCAATTACGTTTGTAAAAAGTTTATTCATTAAAAAATTAGCCGTGCTTCGGACTAAGGAAATATTTTAAAACAAAAAAACACTTAAATCAGAAAACATTTTTTCCATGAAAAAAGTACGATATTCCACTACTTTATTACTCAGCTACATAAACTTAAACACAAAGTGCTCGAAGCAAGCGAACATTACGTTAGTTCACAAGCAAGCCGCAAAACTTACGGCTATAATAAAAATGCGGAACACGACTCTATTACCGGCCGCGGAGGCCTCGAAAAGTAATGCAAGAAAAGAAAAATATTCGCCCGTGCGCGGGTGTACGCACGCTTAAAAATACATATTTCAAACGAGGCGCTTTATAATTAGCTGCTTAAAAAATAGCCCGAAAGCTAGCAAGATGCTCTTTCGAGACGAGTCGTCTAGACGCACCTGCACCACCTCACTCACACGCAGATATGCACGTGCTTCGATCCGCACTTTCGTCCATGTATAAGCGTAGATTTTAGCAATTTAGGAAGGACGTTGCGGACGATGTTTATATGACAAATTGCTTAAAGAGTTAATTTTAATGTTAAAAAGATATAGCGAAATCTCAGCTTGCTCGATTCAATTAATTCCAAGACAGCTAATTGTCTCATTGCAAATTTGCTTTCTAATTTAAAAACAATATTACCTAACAACAATTAGTTTGACATGAAAAAAAAAAGATCAAAGACGCGAATCTGCTGACTAGCCCCCCACTCTTAATTAACCTAAAAAATATTATCTCTCTCCACGCCCCCAACTATTTCCTCCAGAAATTAGTCCAAAGTTTCAAGTTCCAAGCTAAGCAGCGTAATTCCTCATTGCCGCCGGGAATCCGCTTTTAAGCCCCGGACGGCGCACGTGTGTGCTGTTTGTACTCACGACGCGCAGACGAGCCGTCTTGTATATTTGTGCTATGCCACATATAGGGCCGGGGCAAAACTTTTTCACAGGCCGATTAGTCACGAAACCGGCGACGCGCTCCGCTCGATGGATTTCCAATGCGCTGCCTCGATCGGGTATATGCATGTGTGTGCGTGGGTGGGTGTATGTGTGAGTTACGTTATCCACGGAAGCCGTTGCACGCTCGAGTGCGCCGACCCTATGCGCACCAAACAATCGAGAAACTCTTCTATTGTCTCCTCCTCATCGCGAGCGTCTTGGCTGTTGCGAGTCGAGAGCCGACGAGTACGAGGGCTTTAAAGTACCTACGCCCGGAGTTTTATGTATCTTGAGTTTATATGATCTATTTTCTATAATTAGTCGGGCAAGGGTGGTGGCTTTGTTCTTTTTTTTTGTTTATGAAAATTTCATTTTTGAATGGTGTAGTAGAATGTTTTGGTAAATTGTTGATTGAATAATTTGAAATCAACAAGATATGCGAAAAAATTATACAATTATTATTTTATTATATTAAGTTTAAAATTTTTTGTTAATTCTGAACTATTAAATCGTGCTTAAACGTTCGAGGAAAATTGAGATTTTAGATCAAGAATTCTGGCTTTTACTGCTGGTAAAATAAAATTAGTATTAATATTGCTGACGTCGTTTGTCCGACTATTTATCTTTATTAAGTTACTGTTGTATATCATCTTAATCTTTTGTGTAGACTTCAAAATATCATCAGTCATAGCATGTTTCTTCAAACGTTTCCATAAAGAAAATCCAAAACCCTGCGTTAATTTGAACAAATTTTCTTTATGAAAATTTAAATACCTAAATTTAATAATTAAGCTTCCATGTTCTCGTCGAAATTACGCTCTTAAAAACGGATAAAGCAGCCAGAAAATAATCTATTTGAGAGCTGTTGGCTGGTTAATGATACCATCGAGCCAAATTTCTGCCAAGAAATTAAAGAATACAAAATATTCATTATTAATTTCTACACTCTAAATAAATCATTAAAACAAATTTGAAATTCGCAACTCAGCACACATCTGTTGTATCAATCACCCTGAAAAAAATATTCAAAATAAGGAGAAAACTTTAGTTCTCCGTAAGCTTCGCGTTTTTCTGACTGAAAAAATTGTAATTTACGCATTACTGAACCTACTGTTGATTTTGTGATGTAAATTTTGTTTGCTTTTTCGATTTATCTTTGCTCTACGTCACTTTCAAATTCTCCGAAAAATGATAAGCAGTTTAATGATTGATGATACTTTTATTTTGCGATTTGAATTTACTGTTGTAATGGTGCACAATTTGGATATCTTATTTATAATCTCTTAACTATCATAGTTGAAAAATTGATTGAAAATTGCTGATCTTTTTGTTTTTGAATATTATAGATTATTTCAGTATCAAAATAATATATTTTAAACATCAAAGCAGGATAAAATCAGTAAAATATACATCAGTGAATCATGTTGATGCAAGCAGGATATATTTTAATCCTTGAAAAGATTCAAATCGACAATGAAATATGCAATAGTCGGTACATTTACAAAAAAGGTCATATGATCAAAAAGTGTCATGTAATGTAAATATGTGTATATTATATGCACCTAATCCCTCTCTTATCAAGTGAAACCAAAGCTCTGATACCCATCGCTTTTTCCTTAATCATTTCGATATCACGTAATAATAATATTTAACATTCTGTCATTAAAATTTGCTCAAATACCCCCATAAACAACAGCTGCTCACTCAACACACACACTCCAATAGATCCACTCATCTGCTTTCAATCTACCTCCCAATTCAAACCGCTCAAACACGAAAAAAAACTGCTGTTAATAAAGTAGATCCCCTTTCGAAAAATCCACAAAAAAGACGCTTCGGCATTTCGTCGCGAGGCGGCGTCTCGATTAGATATCTCAGTGCCCGGCTAGGGCTCCCTCCATTATCAACGAGCCAGCCTCTGCTAGCGCTTTATTAAAAATAGATCCGCGCTTTTACGTAACGGAATATTGCTACAGTGCTGCTTTGCGTGATCATCCGCGTCTTCGTCATTAAAAGCGCTGGCGGAGCTAACCTGTCGCTAGTCACGAAGAGAGCCATTTTATCGGCAACTGGCACCTGGCGGATAAGAAAGTGCCTTACGGCTTCTTTGCTTGCTTACTTTGTTGGCTGTTAGATGAGAGAGTTTGTGTGCTTTGGCGTTGGATACTAGGGGATTTTTATTGCTGCGTAATTTTTAGATTGTTTGTTTATTTTTGAATATTTATCGATTGATGAATTATATATTGTTCGAATAGTGTCATTTTTATCTCGTTTACAAAATAGTAGATTTATGATTTAATATTTCAGATATTTTTCTGAATTATTAAACTGTATTTTTATTAGTACTAGAATTTGAATATATTTTTGGTTTTAGTTTTGGGTATAGTTTTATTGAAGATGATAAGCTCTTAATTATTTTAAAATATACATTTTGAAAATTTTCCATTAGTCATTAGAACAACAGGTTATTAACAGTAGTTGGAGTATTGTTCTATAGATTTAGAAATATTTATTGTTAGAAAGTTTTATTATTTCAACACTAAGTGTAATAAATAGTGTATTTATAGTTATATTAAGTAACTGTATCAAATTCAAATTTAATTATTTGACAGGGTATTTAATTATAAAATAGAAGTTTGTCCTTTTACTTAATGTCTCTTCTGTCTAATAAATTATGCTTCTACTACCTCATTTGACCTGCAAAAAATCGCGTATCAAACTTTTTGCTATTAATATCACAATTTTCTCTTCTAAAATAGCTGTATATTTTTACTTGAAAATTTATTAATCAATATTTTAAATTTTCCTTACTTTCTATATTCAAGATCAAAATTGATAATTATTTTAAAAACAGTCGTAGTAATAATAAAAGTAACTCTGCAAAACGATTGAAGAAATAAACGAACAAAATCCAGCTTTTATTTTTGGTATTAATTTCAACTAAAAAATTCTCTGTTATTCCATTATCACCAATCAAAACATGCACGACGAGTCAAGAGCAAAACAACCAATAATTCAGCTCCAGAGATTTTATATCTAAAAATGGAAATAAAAGTACCGCTCCATAAAGGTATATGTTGCCTCTTCCAGTCGGCAAAGACGAAGAAGATGTTGTCAGCTCTTTTCGCGCGGATTTCGCCGCGAGGGAAACAACTGGTCCGTTCTATTAATAGTCGTGATGGCGTTATCGCGTATTATTATTATTATTATTTTTTGTTCATGAGCAAACACATGTGAGAGAGAGAGTGGCAGCTACTTCAAGCATACAGTATACAGTATCTTAGCCCCGCCGAGCAGTCCATATTTTCTCTGAGTAAACAGACTCTGAGCGATTTATTGATGTCGTAATTATACCAACTCTCACGATTGTCAATTTTTGTCCGTATTTTGTGTCCAATTAGAATGAGGTTTTTATCGTCTCCGAGGAGTAGAAAATATTTGCTTATGCATCTATTAGTATTATTCATAAATAATTGATATTCGTTTTAATAATGTTTACTAAAGGCTAGCTATAAGGTACACACATTGTCACAAGAAGCGATTAGTTTATCAGTGTACATGGAGTCAATATCACGAGTGACTTACCTCTTCGATAAAATACTTCACTACAAAAAAAGCATAAATAAATAAAATAAAGAGAATTTAGAAACCCCGCGAGACATTTTTCGATCAGCTTACGCACTATCAAACATATCGAATTATCTCCAACTAATTACTCGAGATTATTCGAGTGTCAGAAAAATAAAGAAGCGCGCGAGAGATAACTCGCTGCTTTTTGTATCGTCGGAAAATTAATTTTCATTAGCCGTGCTAGGCGATACTGCTGCGCACTTTGCCTCGAGCTCATTAACCGATCGCGCCCGATAAATCGCAGCGACAATTTTTTTATTTCAAACTTTCTTCGTAATCGCAACAACGAAGCCTCTCTTGAGCGAAGAAAAAAAAATTGTTCCTCGTGACTTCACTTGGCTGTCATGCGACGATGCCTTCGTAATCTCGTGCCGAGATTTTGACGTCTGCCGCCGCTGCTGCGCTCTTCACCTTATCGCTAGAAACGCAGAAAAAAAGGCAAAGAAATCGAGCACGGAAACTTTTCTCCCGCTGTAGCGGCTCTAGAATCGTCGTTTTGTGCTTGCGAATCTCGGGATGCGACGAGATTTAATTGGGAGCGAAGGAATATTGTTACGATTTAATAAGCTATTAATAATATATCAAGTAATCAATAAATAAAATTATTACTAAGATATTTAATTAAAATCATTTATCAAAAATCACACAAAATTTACTACTCTAATAAAAAGAAATGTCCAAATAAAAATAAACATGTTATTTCGTGTATCTCAAACCAACAAATCCATAAAAATCAAAGAACGCTCCAGTAACTATCGCAATTCCAGCGAGTAAACATCGAGGCTCTTGCGAAAAGGAAGGCGCCTCGAAAAAAAAAGTGCCAGCGCTCTTTCGCCCGAAAAATAGCGTCACGAAGTGAAATTCAGCGGAGCGCAGGATGTATGATTAGCCGTTGACGCATCCCCGTTGCTTCTCTCTTTTTTTTTTCTTCCTCTTTCTAGCCGACTGCGGGGGTCAACCTCATTGACAATTCCGGCAAAATCGCGACGCGCACAGTTTTTCTGACGCGCCGACATACCAGCTGTCTCGGCTATTTTTGTCGCGCGAGCTGGAATATGATGAGTACGCGGCTTTGCTTCCTTTTTTCCAGTAATTTGTGCTGATTTTCAAAGGTGTTGAATGTTGGTATTGGAGTTAGGTATGAATGCTCGTAATGCAATTCTAGGGCAGTTTTGGGGCGAATTTAGTGCTATTATTAGCGGTGTTATAAATTCTGATTATTTTCTTTTCCGTCGAATCTCGTTTTACGTTCTTGAATTATGATAGCTGACAGCTAATTAATAGTGGCGCCGTAAATAATGGACCCTAGGCGGCACGTTCTTAATCTTTTTTGATAACAAATACCTATCTGATTTTCGGGTAATTTAATACATTAATACGTAATTATCTTTATGTATAATTATTTTAAACAAATTATTTTCCAAAACTTTATACAAATTTTTATTTTGTAATAAATGCAAGAATCTTTTGACTTGACTGTCAAGAAAAATAACTAAATTTGTCAAATAACTTTTTGACGTGTTTGTAAAATTTATAACTAGTCTCGAACAATAAAAAACTACACAATACAAACTAATTAGCATTTTGACATCTTTACCCAAAGGATTCTCCTTAGAAGTAACAGTTAACAATAGACAATATACTTTGAGAATATTTTTTTTATTTTCTGAATACAATTGCTTTTAAAATTAATAAGTATGCATTTATTTAAAATATATTTTGCAAAGCTATTTAGAGTAAAATAATACTTTTTAATTAAGAACTATTGTCGATTTGATATTGCACTTTTCATAAAATTTTTGCATTTATTACGTGCTGAATGACTAAGCAAATTTAACTTTTACTTAGCTGTTAAATATTAATTTTTAGTTTCTACTAATACAGTTGACACAATTATCAGCAGACACTCTACCAAAATACTTTCTACACTTCACCTTATCTAAAAAAAGTACCACCCGCGAATAATGAAAAACCTAACTGTAACACCTGCCCATTAAAGCCTCCTCAAAGTCATCGAAACTCACGACTCTCAAGCCCACACTCAGCGATGAAAAAAAAGAAAATTAAAATTTCTATACATTGATCTCTTCTCAAGGATAATTTAAATTTCGCATTGATTACAGAGCGCGGCACATAATCGCAGCAGCAACTGGAAAAACCAGTTGTGCGCCGTGGCGCACGCACACGCACACGCCTCTGCACAAAAAGCCGCTAAAAATAGAGTCCGATAAATCATCGAGCCACTACTTCTCCGCGCTGGGAACTCGGGGAGAGCGCTCTTAATCGTTTTTGACAGACAAAAGACACACCGAGCACGGCAAAAATGGGGACAGAGCGCGACGAGTTCGAAAGAAAGCAAATAAGTGCTCGGGCGGAGAAAAAAAGAATTGGGTAGAGTCTAGAGAAAGAAAAAGAGAGCCAGAAGCTGCTCGGTCTGGGACACACGTTTGCAGACAGCGCGTTGACGTAATTTGCCAGGAGGAAGTACGGATTTTGGCTTAGGGTCGGATGAGCGTGAATGGGCTGTATTTAAAGAAATTTTTGGGAATTTTAGTAGAAGGGAAGGTTAAATTTAAATTTTTTATCTCTTTTCTGCAGTAGAATGAGTCGTTATTAACTTAAGATCCAGCGAGCTTTTATCTTTCGTATTGCAAATATTATCTTTCATTGTAGACTTATAATTTATTTAAAAATTATTGTTTGAAGCGAATTATAAAATACAGAGCATATAAAATTCTACACTAACCTTTCGTATTGAAAACTACTACATCATATTTTCTTACTAATTATAATACATACGACAAAATTAAACAATCACTGTACTCTTTATTCGTACGCATACCAAATCCCACGCGCTCGAAATCTCGAAAAACTCAAATCTTTTCCCTCCGGCCCTCAGCCTTCAAAGACCTCATTAAAGCGTAAAAAAAAGCAGCGCAAAAAAACACGTTCCAGCTGTTCCACGCGCGCTTCCGCGCTTTGGTCTCGCGCGCGCTCGGACAAAGAGAATCGAGCGAGTGAAAGAGCTTTTTCGCGAGCAGCCGCGAAAAACGTCATCGACGTGCCGCTCTCGACGTCATCGACAGCGGCGCAGCTCGCTCAAGTCATGTGGAAGCCGCCGCGACGCAAGCACGTAGTAGTCTTTTTTTTCGCTCGCTCTTGTTTTTCAATTTTATATCGAGAGAAAGAGAGAGAAGAGAGAGGTGATTTTACTTGCTCTCGCTCTATTTTCCAATGACTGGCGGCTGGCTGTTATCGCGGGCAAATAAATGTTGCGCTGATGCCAAGAGTTTGTGCGCTGGATGTGCCGAGGCATCGACGCAGTTCTGCTGCTTACATAACGGGGATCTTGAGAGCTTTAACCTGGCGATTTTCGGGCCGTTCTTGCGGGCTTTGTTGAGGATTGTTGGATTAAATTTTGAATTAATGAAATTTTGCGATTTGACTTTTGAGTTTGTGATCACGTGATTTGTTCTGCTGATCACGTGGTTTGATTAATTAATGAGAACTGTGTAATTTGAGATGCTAATCTTCGGTAATTTTTTCAATATACATTAGTTTTTTTGATTTTCTGACTTTAAAGTGCGTGTAATGAAAATTTCTTTGTGATTCAAATTTAAAGATTAAAATTGTAGGACTTATATGGCTTTGGTTAATACCAATAAATTATATATTAAAAAAATTGTCCTTGAGTTCAGAATTTATGGTCAAATATTATTTTAACTTTAATAAATTAGTGTAAGCACGAAAAATAGTTCGGGATATATCATTTTATCTGATAATATAGTTTTTCGATTGTTACATCAACTCTTATTATTAAAAACGTTAATTGATTTAAGTTTTATAACCTTCACCTATGTTTATTATTAAATTATTGATTTTATAACTAATATAGAATATATATTATGTATGAGATGTAGAATTAATTCAAATTTTCAATTACAGTTTCTGATAAATGGTGTAATACATTTCGAAATTCCTTGAGTTCGTATGTCATGTATTTACTTAAACAAAATAATAGATAAGTACATATTAATTGGTTTTGTTATTTAAATGAAGAAATTTTTTACCAATATATGAATCATAAGATTAGTGAATAAATTTGAACAAATGTTTTAAAATTAGTAAATGCAATAATGCAAAATATTTCATTATTACAGAATTCTAAAAATATTTCTGAATGTCGTCTGCCATTAAAACATGTTCTCAATGACTTATTCCATAACTTTAGCTTGTCATTATAATAAATGGAAAACGTTATTTCAATTAAATTCGAAATTGATCTTAATTTTAGTATTGTGCAATCCGCATTATTAAACAGCTTTGATTTATAGCGACAATGCGTAAGAAACTACAGCCTCAATATATATCTGGAATAGAGAAACGTTGATGTAGAACAAGACTCGTCGGATGGTAATAAATAATTTAGCTTTGTGGATTGATTTTTGCCAAATAGTAATGTGACACGCGGTGAAAGCAATGACTACGAACTAAATTTTGCTGCATTTAAAAATAAACTGATATTATGCAATAGATCCTTATTTTAACTTTTCATATACATCAATGTGAAACATTTTACAGTTTGGCAAATAGAACGTCATCAAAATCAGCACTAATACGCGAATGAAGATAAAATGTATTTTCGTAAATGACAAAAGTACTCAACATTTAAAAAAATACTTTCCTGTATTATATTGGTAATAAATTAGTAAAAATTTATATTCGATATAGTATATACATATTATTCACAATCACTTATTAGCTATAAGTATAAATATTAATAAGTCGAATAAATCTGATTAGATCATACAACGTACAACAATTTTTTCATTCAACAGTCGATTTGTTCTTCACAAGACGATAACGCAAATACTTTTAATTTTAGTCGGCGTTTAATTTTAGCCACAATTACAAGGGATAATCGAACATCTCACGCACTTGATAAAACAAAGACACACCATTCACGCTTAGCTTCGAGCGCGATCCGCGAACTGAAAATGCAAATGCCGATCACGTGACTACCGACGCGCGATCATGTGAGTTTTCTCTAGTTGTTCTCGCTATCGGTTTCTGCCTTTTTCTTTCTTTGTCTCGTTAATTAGCGATCGCCTCGGATGTTCCTGTATTTCTTTTTCGGTGGTTGCCTGAGAGAAATAAAGCACGCGTCGAAGAACTCGACGGACAAAAATTATTCGCGCGCTTGTTCTCGATTTAAAAATAGAAGCGTACATCATGCGACAACGATTTTTTTTTTCGCCGAGTGCACGTGCATAAATGTCACTTGTCATCACTACATTATGAGCCTCTTTAATCAATCGCTGTGTGTTTGTTTCGCGGGGAAGTTTTTGATTAAATATTTGTTGCTGTAAAATTTTTGGCATGACTTATATATCGAATTTATTCGAAGTAAAGGGTATTTCGCATTTATTTTAATAACTTTTATCAAATTACTAAATGGTCTTCATCTAATTCCAATCCATCAACATTAATAAGAATATATAAATCAATCAACGCTCTCAAAATATTCACCCAGCCAAAACTAGAAACGCACTTCAAAAATCCTCTCACCTCCCATCCCTCCTCGAATCAGAACTAACCCCCATTTCCTTACTAGCATCGCGCACTGCAGGAAAAAGTCCGCAGTGCCTCTTAAAAAATCGAAGGAAATTCGGGGCTTTCCCGCGGCACAAAGCGACAAAGGTGCAGGGAGGGAGGCAGCACAAGTACAGCCGCGTTGGCAGATCTCCCGCGAGGTGCGCGCGCTCGCGCTTCTTTCTCGGAAGCGCCGCGAATGACTTTAATAGACGCGCGCGCATAGTGCCACGGTGTCGAGGAACCGTTATGCCGTTCTAATTTTATTGTCGTCGTCGTCGTCGTCGGGGGGCAATCGCGCGATCGGCCAGAGAGAGAGAGAGCATTTTCTACTTGTTGCTTCCTCGCGGCGTGTATCTAAAAATACCATCTCGGGGGGGCCCACGTGTTGTGTTGTTGCTTGGTACCCTTGGACTCCTAGGAGGAAAGAGGAGTACTAACTGATCGTGCTGAGCGTTTCGCAAGTTCGCGGACTGATCGGACCGTTACAGCTCCGTTTGAGAGCTGAGGATTTCAGTTGGTTTTTATGATGAATGCGCGGATTGGATGGGAATGGAAAGTGGTTTTTTTTAGGTGTTAAAGATGGGGATATATATTTTTTTTTTTGATAGTTTTGGCTGATGTGGAAAGGATTTAGTTTCTCTTTAGTTAAATCTCTACATGAAAAAATTGTTTTATGTCCCATGATGCATTAATTGCTAGTCAGAAAAATTTTTGTTTAAATTTAATTTTATTAATCTGATATGGCAGTCAATGGGCTCTCATCTTTTGACTCAAAAGAAATTCAAACTGAAACTTAATGTTTTTAGTCATCTAATGTTTCTTTACTACTACTTCATTAATCAAGAAGTTTATAATTATTTTAGTACTTTTCGGGGTAGCATTTTATTAATAAAATGTAGGGTATTTCACAGATTAACTGGTTTTTTTTGCTGATTCTTTGTTTGTCATCTTTTAATATAGTTTAAATGAGTGAATCATTAGATAAATTTCTTGTTTAGGCTTTTTAATGTTGTAATATAAACTCATAGAAATAACAAGAAAACTTATTTCCGTCTTTATATCAACTAAATGTATTTCAAAGAAACTGTCTAACACTTATAGTTTTTCTTCTTGTGATTTCTAAGAATATTTATTCTAAATAATAGGTACTTAATTTGTCTCTCTTGGCCAGAAACGCTGCAATAAGAACTCTTGGAATAAGTTTAAATTGGTGTCACACTGTATTTCAGTTCGCATATTGTGTTTTAGATTAATGTATGATGTTTAAACGCAGAAACGATTTGTAATAAAATATAAATCTTTATTCAATGAAAACAAAAGTATTTTAGAATAACCGGTTCTTTGGAAAACGTTTAATGGGATTATCCAATGAATTTTTTTAATTCACATGCTTACAAAAAAGTTGTCATCATATAAATATTCGTGTTTTCTCAAAATCATTCAAAACTTCAAACACTAATTACTCAAAACGCAATATGTATGTCGTTTTAAATGAAGTTATTTTTACTTTTAACAAGAAAAGATAAGGATTCTTTTTGCAATTCACTCTTCCAGAAAAGACAAACATAATTTGCATCTTCCTCTAAAATTTTTTTCAATATTTATTTTACAATAATCAAAGGTGTTAGTATGCAAATAAAATCGCAAAAACATTCACCAATCAACCCTCAGAAAACAAAACCAACCAGTCAAAAAACATTCTAAATCCACCTTCACTTCATCATTAACAACGATGAAAAAACAAATCGCTTCTTCTCCCACCGCAGAAGCCCAATAGTTCATTCAACACGGGAACAGAAAGGCCAAAGAAGTATGAAAGCCCCCAGGAAACTGCATTCTAATTAATTATCTCAAGGGAGGCAGCGATGGAACCTGGAAGCTGGCCAGGATCTAAGAGAACGAACCCGCTGTGCGGCCGCGGATAACGTTGCGATTACTGCATTTTTTCGCTCTGCCGCGCATCTACATTCTCAGCTCTCAATGCGGTTATTCTTATGTATTTTTGCGCAGTGTTTGTTTATCGCTGAACTGGAAATAAAGCAGGGCTTTATATTTAAAATCGAGCGCGCTCGTTGACTAGTTCTGATTTATGGGAATGACGGCAGTTCTTTACGTATTTTTGTTGTTCTTTATATGAAATCTCGCGGTTGTGCGTTTTTCTTCATTTTTTACCGCCGAAGAATGCCGCATCATCTTGTTTTTATTGTGCGGTATAGGCTGCTGTAATCGGCTGTCAGAGTTCTATCTCTAAGAAAAAAGTTTTTTCATTGTAAAAATAATTTTGGAACTCCTTCAGGAAAAACAATGTCAAATGACCGATAATCTATAAATACGAAAGGCAAATGATGCATTTTAACATTAAACTGAAACTTTAAATACAAAAGGAAATAGCGTTAAATTCTGCTGTTTCAATTAAACATGAAACACTGTACTGTGTAACAATGTAACTTTAAAAATTATAATAATTTTCGAATTTCTTAAGCTTATAAATTTACATCCAATTGGCAGGTAAGGTTAATAACCCGAAACGTGTTTAACATAAAGACATGTAAAATCCAATAATAAAAAAACTGCATCGTTCAATAAAACGAGAAAAATAATCATTATAACGGAACCTTTCATTAATGCTTTCAACGTAGATTGCAATACGCATTTTAGGGGAAGTCCATTACAATCATAAACACGAAAATACAATAAACTGACGCACACTCTATTTTTAAACACGCCTGTCCCAAAAAAAGATCCCGATCTCCTAAAAATAACCCGTCATAACAACTATCCATTTTCAAAACTCTCACAGTGCGCCGTTAAGATCACATTTAATTAAGTGCGCTGAAAAACAAATAGTCTCATCGAAAACCATATTGACCCTTTTTTGTTCGACGCGCGAGAGTCAGCAGCCTTCGCGGCCAGTTGACGCACACTCGATGAATGAAAATACGCGGCGTGTGGCATTGATCTTTCATTCTCCGTCTCCGCCTCTTTTTTTTCTCTTCCTGCATTCGCCGATTCATTTCGCTCTATTTTCATTGTTGTAGTAGGAAGAAAACGGAATGTCGCACGATAAGAAGCTGATCGCAAGCTGAGTTTTATGAATGGAAAAGTCTTGGGCTTTTTAATAAGCTGCTGCTACGGTGGTGGTCTTCAAGTTGTTTAATAAATAATGCGTTTTAGGTCTGTGAGAAGAATGTCAAGAGAATAAAATATAATTAATTTCATTAATACACGAGAGTAAAATAAAGGAATATTACATAATTCAAATTTCTTGTTAAGACATTTTTATATCAATTGGTCCGTAATTAATAACTTATTATTGCTCATTAATATTAACATTATAATACATTTTTAAAATAGAGTTAGTACAACCTTTAAAAGTTTATTGCTTTATCGCTGCAAAAATATATTTTGCCAGTATTCAATCATGTGATAACAATGTACTTTTGTTTATTTAACGATAATTTGTCATTACTTGTAGCAAATGTGTCATTTATGTAAGAAATCAACTTGAGTCTTATGCGCTGCAGTTATACCTTACTTTAAATTTAAAATTCGAATTCTTTTTAATAAAACTACAAAATAAAAAATTTAACGTCTTTGTCCCAAATGATAACTCGAAATCTTTGCGATACAATTTCTTTTTATATATCAGGCAACGACTTTATCTGTATTTGCAATAACGCATACATGCTTGAGTGAAAAAAAGTAATAAAATACATACATTCTGACCGATCTCCGTACTTTATTATCAAAATTCACTGAATCGAATTCCAGCCTAAAAACGTAACAGTTTTATTTTTAGTTCAGCACACCGCACCCAGCGTGCAAACAAATCCATCTGAAAGCAATTGAACTTGTCACTTCAATGGAATCAAAGGTATTTTTTGTCTTAATTTGCAACAATGCAATTTTCTACCACTTGTTTTTTCAGGACGCGCGTCATTTTGTTTCTTTACTGTTGAAAAAAGGATGTGCGATCGACTATAAAACTCATTTGTGAATATTCATATGTTTGTGGAAAGTTACCGTTTTCATTGAAACGAAGCTTTCTGATCTATAGGTAGGCGGGGCTCGCAGCTTCTTTTGAAGACGAAGCTATTTGGCAGTTCGTATGATTTTTATATGCTGAAAACGATCTGTGCTTTCCGGAAGGTTAGGAATTTCGATATACAAATTATAGATGTAAAATTAAAAAAAAAATAAAATTACGTACAAAAGAATGGAAAGTACAATGTTTATTTCAATTGATATAAAATAAAAAAATTTACTATTGAGAATGATATATCAACTTGTGAAACATTTAGGAAAATCCATCGTCTGTACAAAGTGACACGAGAAATTTCTCGATTAATAAAAGCAAAAGTTCAATGATAATAATCAAATCTTATCTGGTGATACATTGCGATAAAACACGATGTATTGGTTGTTTAAGTCATTCTATCGCTTTGTTTTTTAATTAATTCAAGTGTTTAAGTAATCTACGGTAAAAACTAAAACGAGGCATCAGATTTATGATCTAATACGATTGTTTTTTTGCCATTTAGTCGAACTTATCTATTTACTGGTAAATCCGAAGTTTCCTATTATATAAAAGCACTATTTTTCCTTGTGTACTTTTGTTATTCAAATATATTTTTCTAAAAATCTAATCTTTTAATATGAGTAATTTAATATATCTTTGATTACACCTGTCAGCAATCCTTAACTCATAAATCAACCAATAAATTAAAAAAAAAAGTTAAATTTATTTCAACGACTGTAACCAGCCAAAAATTTAGCATCCCAAAAAGTCGACCGCGGAAAAAATCGAGTAAAGCCAAGCCCAAATTACGCACTTGCAGAGGGCATCTCGCTGACCGCCGAGATGAAAACGCTTACGTTCCACCGCTGCGGGAACAAAACAAACGGACATCCGGGGGGTCCATATAGACACTGCAATTAAAATCGAATAAAAGTCGGCCTTGGGCTCTCGCGTCGATGACGATTGGATTCGACGGATAAGCCGACGTAGCTTCCCCTCCTTTGCCATTGCGCAGGAGATAAATGGCCGAAAAACAGAGACTCGTAGAACAAATAAACAGCAGGTGCCCAGTATCTCTTCCAGAGCCGATGCCTTCCTGGTTTTGCCGGAAGAAGAAGCGCTTAAACGTCAACTGTGTGTGAGGCGTGTGGCTTCTTTTGCTGGCGCCTCGGGCCTGGCTCTTAAAATTCGATTTTACAGGAATAGAATTAGATTTCACGGCGGGTGATGTAATTTGACAATTAGCGCTCGGATTGATGGTTTGTTAATTTGGATTTTATAATAGCAAGTAATTATGTATAGGGGCAGATATTTTTAGATTGAATTTACTGCAAATATTCTAAAATTTTATTTTTTCTACATAGTGAAAAAAAATTAAATTATTTGCTTGTTTTGAAACAGAGAATTGTTCCGAACTATTACGATAAATGTACTGCGTTGAACATTGTTCTTAATTGGCAATTTTGGCATTGCTTTTAATTTAAATTGTAGACGAAAAAATCAGTTTCCTACCCGCTACAGTACAAGTCCAAGTAGATAATGGTCGGATCAGGTCAGATACAATTAGTCTATTCTTTCAACGATGCAGTCCTCGATTCTCAGAAGCGATTTTTTCGCGAAAACTAATTGCGTAATCTTCAGCTCTCTCTCTCTCTCTCTCTCTCTCTCTCTCTTTCTCTCTCTTTCTCTCTCCTTCTCTCCCTCTAATTTAAGTTTTTTTTTTATTCAATAAATTTTTTTTGATATGTTTATTTGATAACTTAACAGATAAAAGCATTGTTTCCAAAACTAATAATATCAACAAATTAATGCATTAAATTATTGAGACTCGATAGACTCATATAGTGGTCTTATAGATATAAGAGCATATATGATAGATAGTTTAATAAAATTACTGCACAAAAATAAAATTTTCGATTACGATAAATTGTATATTTCTTCACGGTCACTACTACGTTATCCAACGTCCTGTTTATGACTTATTAACTTTCTTATCCCAGAGCTTATTTCTGTTTTGAAATTTAAAAAAAGAAATAAAATAATTTTAACGATTTAAATGTCATTGTCACATTTCCTATTATATTGTTTCTACTTTTATCAAATACTAAAATTTATCGTTGTATTTACTTACAAATCTCATTTATTTTTTGGTTCTGTATGATAAACGAATTCATAAAAGAAAAAAATGAATAGGTAAATCAGTTTATAGCACATTTTATTTATTAAAAGGCGCGGCAGCGCCTTGATGGCAATTTATTTCTACATAATAATTTTAAACTCCAAAAAAAGATTGATAAACTATGTTTAAAAAATTGTAAGCAGTCTCGTAATACAGACTTCAGTCTACTTTTAATTTTTCTTAAGTGTACAGATAAAGAGCACTAAAATAACGTTAAGATCAATGTTTGAATCATCGAAAAAAAAAATACTAAACCATAAAAATTCAACATTACACACTGATGCAGTAGTTACAAACGATTCTGCAGCCAGTCGTTAAATCCGTCATTCTATTTGCACTCTCAAAGATATATAGTCGGGTAGCGCGTATGCAGTCAGCCAAAGACGAACTGCAAATAAGAGGAAGAAAAAAATGCAAATTCCCCCGCGAGTTTCCCTCCCGCGCTCGCTCAACGCGATTGTTAATGTTATTACGATGTACATAATTCTCTCTCTCTCTCTCTCTCTTTCTCTTTTCTGCCCACCCGCGCGAGTTAAATTTAGCTCGGAACAGACCGAGTGGCAGGACTGCAGTATATAGAGATTTGTTTGAAGGCGGCTTTTTCAATTTTTCCTGCCCGTTTTTTACAAAACGACTATTGTATTTTATGGAAATCTCTATTTTTAGAATGTTTAAAAAAATAAATTATTAAAATATTAACATGGAAATAAACTTCTTTGTTCGAAATTAATATAAACTATTTATAATTAATGAATAAATTTATTATGCGAATCTAATTCAAAATACAAAAATAATTAACTCTGTGAACATTTTGAAAATTCTGAGATTGAATGTTCAAACGTTGTTAGCATTGAAAGTTGGTTTTAAATTACGACTTTTTGAAAAGCACGCTTAATATTCCTTATCTGCATTTTAGATTTGTTCTACCCTCTAAAAATTGACGCCTGTTATGTAAGAATATTAAACATACTTTTTGACTAATTTATGACGAGTAACGTTACTTACAATGGTCAATACAATTATTTTATTTGTTTATGTCGTTAACGTTGTTTTTAATACACATTAAAATCATTAATATTTATTGAATGACAAAGTAAAAAGAAACTTTAGTAATAAAAGAAATGTAGTAATATCTACGTTATAAATATCTACACTCGAATATGTTATATGCTTGAGTACTAACTTCCACAAATATAGTATGCGCACTACATACATTATTGAAGTTGAATGTTGTCTAGATTTTGACGTCACAGAGAGCTAGCGCAGAGCACGCAAGACACGTGCGACAAGACGCACCAAGTGATTCAGATATTTTAATTAAAATAAGTTCCTCCTATAGTTTTAATTTCTAACAAAGGATATATCTTTTTTCTTAAGTCCTCTTAATTAAAAACTGCTCGTGATGTCGTCAATGATAGAATATAATAGTTTCATTGATGGTAAATAATATTATGTAATTATTTTAAATCCTAATTTTTAATTTTATTAACTGTATTACATTTGATATTAATATTTGATAAATATTAAAAAAAATTAGTTTCATGTCGGGTTAACGATCCTTAATCATAATATTAAATTCTGATAATTTTAAACCATATTTATTAGCGTCCATATCTTTGACATTGGAAAATCTTCAGCCTTGCCCGCAAAAAACCCTTATAAGCAATGTAATTAACTTTCCAATAAAATTGACAGGCACTAGCAAGTTTGCTAAGCACAATTTTCCATTGAAATCTATGAAGGACCGGCAAGCCTATATTATATAAATAAACTGTTCATAAATAAAGAATCAAATTTAACTATGAACTTAAAAAAAAAAAATATAAAACATAAAAAATACAGAGTAAGAAAAAAACGTAGAGTCAACCGATATATGAAAACTAAGGTCGATTCATGGTCTTCCTCACTCCCTCTCTGTAAAGTGCCTGCAAGTATGGCGGTTGATTCACTCTTGTCGATGCCATCGCTTTCTCCCTATGAAGGATGCTTTAAATACATCCGCCCGCCGCGCTCACGCGCGCGCGCCTTGCACAGCGGGAGAGAGAGAGAGAGAGAGAGAGAGAGAGAGAGAGAGAGAGAGAGAGAGAGAGAGAGAGAGAGAGAGAGAGAGAGAGAGAATGGTGTCTCCCCTCCTTCCTATTTGTCACTGAGGGGTTTATTACTCGAATGTATGTGGGCAGATGATAGTATAGGTGTTTATGCTTTTAATTGTCGCTGTTTCATAGTAAGACTGCTGTTATACATGGAAATAAAAATGATGGAAAAAATTCATGCGAAGTGTTATTTTCAGTGATGGACTGAGTTTAAAAATTACTTAATTATTGATATACTTAAATACTTACATATCGTAAGTATATTTTTATACTTCGAGTAGTCGTACTTATACATAATTTGACTTTACAACTTTAAATATTTATTGCAGTACGTTGGCATATACTTTCTAATTTCAAGAAAAAAACAGCTATATTCAATACTGATTATTTTAATCATCACAATAATGTGAACTAAATTTAAAGTGTTCATTTGAATTTATGAGCTTCATTATGCGCACTGTCATATTCTTACTTTGAGAACAAATTTGTATTTAAATGACAATTCTGACGTATGTATCCAAGAAAAAAATTGATATACTTTTATAATTAAGCTATTTATTTTTAATTCAAATAAATTTAATATTTATTATTAAATTTGCAATTGTAAATATTACAAACCAAATTTACATTTCTTACAGAAACTCTTTATTTCTTAAAAATTATATATCACTTAGCTATCAATTTATTAGAAAGATATCTTTATTATAGAATTATTTATCTTTATTATAGATTATTATAGAATTATTTAATCTTAACTTACTTATGTTATTAATAATCCAAATAATAATGTTAGACATTCAAATCAATTAAAACCATTACTTCAAGAAAATATAGATTGTTTTAAATTAAAACGGCGATAAAGCCTTATAGTATCCAATAATTTCAGAGACCCATTTATTCATTCAATTTTAATTTTTAGATAATATCCCGACGTCTCGTTATTATTTTTGACTAAAAAAATAAGGAGAAGATGTTATAGTTTTCCAGTTTTTCATGACTGTTTTCATTTTATTTATTTTAAGCATTATTCATAAATTTTTTTTATCACGTTTTATTGAAATATTGATTTTCTGACCATTTACGAATAGACCTTAGTTTTTTCAATGACGCCACATTATTATATTTCAATATAAATAACATTGAAGCAAGATTTAAAATGTTTATAAAAATATAACTACGTAACAGTAATAAAATACGTACGAAAGTTTTGTCAAAAGCGTGAAAATCTGGACTCTTGTTTAATTGTTACGTAATCGGCAAAGATTTAATTATTTGATTTCAATTTTATCAGCTTGTATTATGCAGCAAAACATGTTATTTAAAAATGAAATAATAGTTTACAAAGTAACCACAATCAGGAAAACTTTTTTGGCTAAAAATAACTACTTTTGACGCGAAGAAAACACACATATTTTATCATAATTTTCTAAATTTAAAACCAAAACATAGAATTCACTTTAATTTCAACATATCAACATATAAGCCACAAATTTTACTAATTTTCCAGTTTCTCATATATTTCAACCTCGTTTGTTCCTTAAACATAAAACAATAATATATGTGCGAGCAATCTATTGAGAAACGCCATTGGGCAAATCGGAAAGTGGAAATGTAAAGTGCCTTCATTTGCATTTAAAAGGATGGCGTAGAAAAAGTGTCTTAGCTGGTTTGCTATTTAAGGCTCATATGTTTCAAATAAATTATCGGATCGCTTTTTACCACAGTGTGATTCTTTTTACCTTCCTGTTTTCAAGAATGTAAATTTTAAATTCCTAATAAAAAGTTTTAATTTCTCTTGGGCTTGATTAAATAATGTTAAAAAACTTAAACTAATAATATTTTATACTTCCTAATAAGAAAAACTTATTTCAGTTTTAATCACATTGCCGAAAAAACTCTCAACTATAAACAAACTAACATTCTCTTATGAATTAAACCTCACAAAATATCAAAATACCTCTCGAAAAACATTTAAGCAAAATCACGATTCGCAACTACAGCCAAACCTATACTCCAAAGTCCTCGCATTAAAAACCGTCTACCACCTGGAATTAGAAAAACAACCAATTCTCACCAATTCTCACGCGCTCTCACCTTCCGCGTCGATTTCCCAATACCCGCACTCATAGCCCCCCGACCAAACCGCATGCGCGCTCTTTCTCTCACTCTCGAAAAAAGTCCATCATCAGCGTGAAGCACGTGCACGTCGAGCAGCTCGTCGACACGTGAAAAGAACTCGGCTCAACCCTCTCTCTCTCTCTCTCCCAAGGAAAAAGAAAGAAAAGAAGAGAAAAAGACGAGACCGTCGACTCGTCGGTATCGCACACACACGTATACCTACGCACACATAACCCCTACCACGCTCTCGCTCCTCTCTCTCTCTCTCTCTCTCTCTCTCTCTCTCTCTCTCTCTCTATTTTTCGCCGCGCGCTGCTCTCTCCCTCTATAGCTACTCGCGGCTCGCCGCGCCGTCAGTCGTGCGCCGAGCAGCCGCGAATCCGGAGCAACTCGCTCTCTCGCGCAGTCTCGTCCTGGAGACGAGCAACGCGAGTCAAAACTCTAGATACATCGCCTACACGCTAAACCTTAGACGCGCTTCTCGAGGCAAATTTTGAGAGCTAGACAACGATAGGTGGGAAGTATGAGCGATGGATCGTCAAGGCTGGACCGAGCGCTCCTCAGCCGGGGCTCTCGTCTCGTCGTAGCCGCGAGAGACAAGGAGAAGAGTAATTAATTCGAAGCTAAAGGACTCTGCGTTGATTAACTGTACATAAGAAAGAGCCGGATAAGACTGAGCCGCATAGTACACATAATCCATTAGACCATAAGCTTGACGCAAGACTGAGAGACTGAGATAGACAAGCACTTAAAAGCTGCGAGCGTACTTACAGTGCCATATATATACACATAATTAACCGCCTCCCCCAGTAATTAACTTTAAGGCCCGAATCAGTATTCCTTCGTCGCGATAGACAGTGTGATAAAGACAGTGTGTGAAAGAGAGAGACAGTGTGAGTATCCGCAATGGCACCGGCAAGCGTGTTGGATTGGTCGGAGCCGAGGCAGCAGTGGCGGTATCCCAAGGGGATCTGCCCCAGCCAGAGGATACAGAGCGCCCAGACGGTCAAGACCCAGAGCACGATCGAGCTTAACGATAAGGACGCCGATACCGCGTACAAGAAGATCTGCAAGTTCCTGAAGCGGCTGAAATCCAAAAAATGTAAGCGTGTACTCGACTTTTTTTCCTTACCTTTGATCGGGGGGAGAGGAGCCGCGAGGTTAATTGAGCCGTTGGCCAGATCTTGAGAGTCGAGCGTGAGTTTCGAGAGCGGTTGACCCACATTTTCAGGCTGGTTTAGTGTTAGGATATGTTTTACGATTGATAGGGATTTTATCAGGATTTTATTGGCTTGCTAATATGGGTTTGAAGAAAATAACGTTTGTCCACGGTTAGATTATTCAATCGAGTTAAGACTGTTGTGGAGATTGAGGATAAGTTAAATTTTTTTAGATAATCATAATCTTTCGAGTGCGCGGTAAACATTTTTATTAGATAAGTCAGAGGACATTATATTATTGATGCCGTATTAAATGCTAAAAATTAAATGACAATGAATAAATGGAGTAAAGAAACACTGCAAACACTGTAGAGACGTGAAGATATTTCCAATCCTGTTATTTTGTTGGCCGTACAAACATGACCTCAATCATTTTAAATCAAATGTTGGCCGTACAAACATGACCTCAATCATTTTAAATCAAATAAGTTCATTGTCACTCTTTTCAATAAAAGAAGTAATTTTACCGTAAAATACACCAGAAAATTCGTGTTTATGATCAGAAAAAAAAAAGATCAAGTTCATCTTAATCTTAACAAACATTACATTGCTGAAACTAGCTTCTCTATCCGCCTTAAAAAGAAAAAGCGTTTATTGAAACAAAGAAGTAATTTTCTACATTACAGCTTTTCCTACAAAAGTAGTTCAGTAAATTCTTAGAGATCACACAAAACCATCCGTCCCAAGACAACACAATATCTCGCTTCAAATTTCAACTGTAATAC